>JAQMCX010000033.1:4126480-4284115 GCA_029814765.1 Acanthurus leucopareius
CCAATTTCTGCAGAGTGAGTTTCAGGTGTGTGTACAGACTCACTGAACAGCCTCTCTGTCTGTCTATCTCTCTCTCTCTCTGTCTTTATTTTCAGTCTCACACCCTCACTCTCTCACACACCTGCTGGCTGAATCAGGTCAGCCTGAGACGGCGTCCACACTACGCCTGTCAAATCTGAAAAAAGCCTTTTTTTATATGAGAAAACAACACGCTTCAGTTCTCTTTCTACACTAAAACACCTTAACACTTAGAAAATCGCCTTTTTTCTTCTTCCTGTTCACACCTGCAAACAAAAACACTGAATCACAGTAAACAATAGTAAACATGAGGTTGACTGACAGTAAAAGAATTTAACTAAATAAAAGTAAAACAGTCATTTCATTAATGCTTCATTATCTCTGACTCACTGAAAGAGACAGACTGAAGTAATTTGGTGTCTTTGTCTTCACTGGTTGGACTTTAATCCCTCTCTCTTTCTAACACACACACACACATGCAAACACTCTTATTTTCTTTTCGTTTGCCCCCGTTTTCACCTGCACACTCTTTTTTCTTTTCCATCCTCCGTACATCTGAGCCGGTTCACTCGCAGACGAGAGAACATCGCACTTTCTAATCACTCCGCCTGAGTCATCGAGCGGCGAGCCGACGACGTGAAGCCCATCGTACCTGTCAGCACTCAGAGAGAGAGAGAGAGAGAGAGAGAGAGAGAGAGAGAGAGAGAGAGAGGGAGAGAGAGAGAGACAACAGGCAGAGATCAAACCAGACTCACTGGTTTGGATTTAATAAGAAGAGAGGAGAAAAACAGGAGTACCGGAGAATAAAGAGAGGAGACTTGGAGTAAAGGGGAAAAGAGGAAAAGGGGAAATGAGGAGGAGGAGGAGAAGAAAAGGAAGATGAGGGGGTACAGAAAGAGCAAATAAAGGAAGTTTAAGGGAAAAATGAGAAACCAAACAAGAGTAAAGGAAATGTGCAGGTAAGGATGAAGAGAGGGCCAAGACAAAGAAGGGAAAGGAAAATAGAGGATGTGAGAGGAGAGAGGAGAGAAAAGGAAAGGAATGAAAAAAGGGTCAAACAAGAGGAAATAGAGCAAAAGAAAAAAGTGGCAAAGGAAGAGGACAAGAAAGAAAATGACAGAATATGACAGAAAAAGAGGGGAGGAAAACTAAAAATATATGACTTTTTAAGGAAAAGATAGGTGGAAAAAAGGGATAAAAAATAGAAAAGGAGGAGAGGTTAGGAAATCAAACAATATGAAGGGAAGAGAAAAGATAAAAAAAGAGGGGACAAGACTAAAAAGGAAAGAAGGAAGGAAAGCAAATGACAAGAAAAGAAAGAAATGGAAAGAATGGAAAGGAGAAAAGCAAAGTGGGACAGGAAGGGAAAAGGTAAAGTAAAAGAAGAAAAAAGAGGGCACAAGTATGACAAGAAAGAAGACAAGAGGTGAGAAATAAAAAGATAAAGAAAAGGAGAAAAAGGAGGACAGGAAAAATGACAGTGAAAAGAGGAGAGGAGGTGGAGGTTGAGACAAATGTTCAGTCTGGGTTCTTCAGATCTCTGAAGCTCTGACAGGTGAACATGTTCACGCCCACCTGAGAGCTGCACACCTGCCAGCCCTCTTATCTCTTTAATGTGTGTGTGTGTGTGTTACCATTACTCTGTGTGTGTGTGTGTGTTTACCTGCGTGTGTGTGTGCATGTCTCATGACTCTGTCTGCTTTGTCCAATCAGCAATGCTTCATTTCCCTCTTTGTGTGCTTTACAATCTGTTTATGCCTGAATTAGCATCGTCGGTGATCCGTGTGGCGAAGCTCCGCCTCCAGCCTGCAGAGCCGAGCCAGAACTCCATTCATCTTCACCTGTCTGCCGTCACCTGACGCCATCGGCCCCGCTAACCTGATACAACAACACGGGCGACAACGGGGACCCAGGAGCTCCAGCAGTGGTGGGAGGGGAGGGAGGGGAGAAGCAAGGCGTGAAAAGAGAGAGCAGACGGAGGAGGCCGCCAGACGGGTCAAACAAGGCGAAGAGAGACAGAAAAAAAACCCCAAAAAATGAAAGAACTGAGGGTGAACAACACTTAAAAATCAGACAGAAACACACCAAACAAGTTTAAGCAGCACTCATCTGAAATCGCTAATCGTCTGCTGCTGTTCTCCTCTTGTTAAACAACAACCGGATCGAAGCTGGAAACTGCTGCTATCGATTAACATCCAGCGAGCAGACACCAGCGAGGCCGGCTGCTCCCGTTTGTTTGCTTATTTATTCACGCTGATTTCTTCTCTGATGAGAGAGCCATTCGCCTCACTGTGTTTGAATAAAGCCTGATGTATTCATCTATTACCAACGTTCACACAGTGAGAGAGTAATTGCAGCACAGCATTTAATACTCTTTAATTTGCAGTAATCACATTATACGCTGCTGTTGTGTCTGGGTCTGTTTCAGGAGGCTTCTTTTCTTAATTGTTGTTTTTTTTTTCAGGAAATTGAGTAAAGCTGAAAGTGTAATCCAGAACTGTGTCTTCAAAAACTTTTCCTAACCAATGAAAATTTGTCATCTGTGGTCTGTATCCGGTTTAAAAACGGTACCAAAGGATTACATCAAAGGTTTGCTCTTTTTTTAATCAGAAAGTTTCTGTTTTTACTGAGATTTTCACTGGTTTTAATCAAAGGAAAACTTCTTGCTGGTTTAGCTGGTTCTGTTTGGACAATTTTAACTGATATAATATGTCTAAAGTTGATTAAAACTGGGCTATACTGCCCCCTAGTGTCCACAAAATGACAAAAAATGTCTGAAAAAACAAAAAAAGCTGTGATAAAGAGGCATATTGGAAAAACATCCATTTATTTTTCGCTGCAAAAACAGTAACTTTTGGTATCACCACTGAAAAAAATTAAATGAAAGAAAGAAAAGAAATTTAAAAAAAAATCTTTATATAATTAGCCAGGATGCAAGACTTACACATAAGATAGAAAAAAAAGACATTATCTTAACAAAAACCGCGGTGTAAAAGCAGTAAACTGTAACATGCTGAGTAAAAAAGTTAAAGAGCAGAGCAACAGTCAAAGTAATCCATTACATTTAGATCTTATCATTTTCTAAATACACCCATAAAGGTCGACAAAAATGTTTAATCCGAATGACTGCGGCCTGGTCTGATTTGTTACAAGTGTCTTTTACATCTTACAGCTTATTTTTCTAGTCGAATAATCAAACTCGCAGGAGAAATGTGTTATTATGACTGGATGTGTTGAAGCACGCCTGCGTACCTGCAGCAGGTACGGAGTGAGTTTCTACGAGAGCGCAGACGGGAACCTGAGAGGTAATGAATATCTCTGTGAGGTCTGCAGACTGTCAGTGTGACTCCCAAACCCACTTAAATGGCTTCACGCTCTACATCACCTCCCCATCTCTTGTGCCCTGCAACCCCACGAAAAAAAAAAAAAAATGGGGCTACGCAATAGCGAGAAAATGAAAGTCAAAGTAAGCTCTGCCCTTGGGAGCTTTGTTTCCCATGATACACCTGGATTCTGTGGCTCTGTGTGTGTGTGTGTGTGAGATCTGGGGTAATTCGGAGCTAACTGGGGACGAGATGTCTAATTGGGGACAAAATTGGCGTCCCCATTTGGTTTCCACTGCAGCTGCAGCTTGATGTAAAGTGGTTTCTGTCTTAGGTGGAGGTTAGTAATTGGGGTTGGGGTCAGGTTAAGTGTCCAGAGAGTAAAGTTAACCTCAGAAATATGCTAAACCAGAATAAATGTGTGTGTGTTTGTGTGTGTGCATGTGTGTGTTCCCCTTTAGAGGATCCATATCTGTTACCACTCTGTTTCCAATGATAATTAGAAACCAGAGAGGTTTTGTTCGAGGGAATTCTTGAAGTAGCTTAGTTCTCATTCTTGTTGCTCGCTGAGTTGAAAGCAGAATGAAGTTCAATGAGGCAAAAACAGAAGTGATCAGAAAATTTAAAGAAGTTATAAACAAACTTCCTGATTGATCATCATATTTAGAAGACAAATCAAAGAAAAACACCAAATTAATCCTCAGTTTATCTGTTTTTAATGATAACATAGCCAGTAATTAAGTACATTTACTTAAATGCAGTACTTGTGCTAGAAATACATGTGATTTAATATAAGAAACTCCATTTTATGTTGTTTTCCACTTGAACATTGTTGAGCTTAAATTTGCTTGTTGTTCCACTTCACGGCATTTATCTTAAAGCTTTGGCTTCTGGTTTCTTTTCAGATTAAGATTTTTGATATTTTACTGCAACAAAATGAGGATTTGCACAAAACAAACAAAAACAAGATTCAGATTGAATTTTGGATTTAAATGTTTCCATTTAATCCATAGCAGAGCTGCACAGACAGTGGGGGGAAAAAAAGGTGAAATCAGAGGAAGAGTGCAAACGTTTCGGTCCATGTCGGACTCTCTGCAGGGCCTCAGTGCAGAGTGAGTCCCTCTATATATGAGTCACTCCACAGGTGCACCTGGTCAATCATCAGGGCCTGATTGAACACATATGAAGCCAACTTTCACCAGGTGGAGTCATCACTAACAAATAAGACCAATACCACAACACAGCACTCACACATTATCACACACATTCTGATATATAGATACAAATATTGGCTTTTGCACAGGGGACGAGAAACAGAGAGACTTCTCAGAAAACAAATCATATATAGTTTAAACAACTGGGCTGTTGTATTTTAAGGTGGAAGACATAAATGTGTCACACTGTCGTAGAATTTGACTCACACTTCCATCACAACAATCGGAAATCATCATGTCGCTGTCACAGAAATGCTGAAACAGAGTGGTTACCATCTGTGTGTGTGTCTTGCTGATTTAGCAGCTGATTTAGGATCAGTATGGCATTTTTATGTGTGTGTGTGTGTGTTTGTGTGTGTGTGTTCAATTAAACCCTGACAAGGTGCACCGTAGAGAAACTCACATATAGAGGGACACACTCTTCCTCTGATTTCACTTTTTCCCCCTTTTTTGTGTCTGTACAGCACTTTTATGTAATAAACGAAAACATTTGAAATCCAGACTAAAGTCTGAATCTCCGTTTCATTTCCTGTGCGAAAGTCCTTCTTAGCTGAATTAAAATTTTTCTCACTGCTGCGCCAGAAAAGACAAATAAAGGCAGTTTTTCTAAGATGAAGCTCAACCTTTATAATCTGCTAAGATTTAAATATAAAACATAATCAGCTTGCCCTACTGAGCGGAGTTATGCATGTTAATTTAAAAATGTAATCAGTTGCTTTGTTACATAAAAATTTATTAAGAAACTGACTTTATTACTTCTTTAAACACTTGAGGACAAAAAAATTTGTATATTTAACACATCACGCTACATTCATTCCTCGGCATTGCTCCGTCTCTTGTGCCTTAAATCAACTCCCAAACCTCCACAGCTGCACATCATGTCTTCTGTATTTCACACGAGCAGAAATAGAAAAGAAGACACTGAGTTTTAAAAAGCGGCTTCACAGTTTGAAGGGAATTACAGAGCATGTAGGAGCTAATTTAGCCTCTGTGAGGGTTCAGCCTGACCCCGACCATTTTTTTTTTATTCACTGTGTAAAGCTTCAGGATCAGGTTGGATTATTTTCAAATGTTATTTAATAAGAAAATTCTCTGTGTGTCACGTGTTAGGAGAAGTTACACAATGCCCCTGGGAAGTGGAAAGACAGACAGCATATCCAATGCATTGCATTAACCCACAGAGCTGGCGGTCAATGATGGATAAAATAAAGCAAAAATGTGCAAAAAAAAAAGGAGCCTCTTAAATTCCCCGGTGATTCAGGAAAAGGCTATTGCACTGTAGAAATATAATGATCTTCCTTTGCAGTTTCTACAAGATCACAGTGATTATATTTGGCTAAACTGGAGGTTGTGTTGAACCCAAATTTATCAAATCTGATCATAACTATGAAAATAAGAGCACGTTTTATAGAAAACGTTGAGTGTTGTAAGCGCAATGTCACCTCAGACTGAACAGGCTTCTCATTTAGACTTCATGAGTCATGCAAAATTTAACTATTTGTATTATTAAATTATTATATATAATATATGTGATTAACATGTTACAGTTAATACTTTTTACTTATGGACACATACCTGTTATAACATAACTGTCATAACTGTATTTAATGATACCAATTGCACATTTTGCACACAACTATTTATGAAGATTACTCTCTGGTCTCTTTTTTTAACATGCCTTTATGTCTACATGCTTTATAATTTATGCTTTGACGAGCCCATGAAAGTCAAACATTTAACAGATCTACTTACTATAAACGGAGATGAACACATCTGCATAATTGCCTCTAAAAATATTCAACTGTTTGAAGCAGTTTGACTCTGAAAAACCCTCCACTTTGAAAGTGCTGTCTCCTCTGATTGACATAAAGCACCTAACATCTCCTTTAAACATGAAAAGTGATCCATGCTCGGGTGTACGTGGCCCCTGAAGAGCCACGTGTGAAGCCAATCAGAGGGCATCATTTGGATTGTCGTCCTTCAAGTGGCCTTTCATCTGTCTTTCAGTCGTGTCTTGTCTCTGCACGCAAAATCAAAGATGTGAGAACGAGGCAATTAAATTTTCACCTGCAGGAGATTTAGATCACACTGATACTAACAGATTTATAATATTAAAAAAATATATATATTCATACACCTGCTTGAATACATGTACGACAAAAGAAGTGTGTGAGTGTGAATTGTAATGCTCCTCCTGCCTTCAAATGTTTCTTTCCTCTGGGCAAACCCAGACTAATAGTACTCAGACTCCTCTCATCTGTCCAGAAATGTATATTACAGCTCTGTCTCTCTTTTTTTTCACCTCCAGGGCTCAAATGAACAGAGCAGTAATGGGAACATCACTCGTCCATCTCTCTTCTCCTTTTTCTGTTCATCATCTTTCTCTCGCTTCGCTGGGAGGGAGACTGAAAAGCAAGAGGTTAACAAGGAGGAGAGCCGTCTTTTCAGGTGGCTAACAACAGAGAGGACATCATTGAAACTGCAACTAGTCCTTTAAAAGCATGGAGATTTAAGTTAAGATGATATAAGAAATGACTGGATTTCTTCTTGAATGCTCGCAAGGAATATTCAAAGCATGCTAAGTGGTGAGAGCTATGAAAAACCTGCTACACTTCACACCACGATCAGTATCAAATATCCTTTTCTCCGAGGCAAACTCAGTCCAAAGCTATAATTAAATATGGTGAAAATGTGAAAGTGACTTTGTAGCTGTGATAACAGTAGTGAAGTGAAGTGCTACTGACAGCCAAGGTTTAACACTTGATTTTCCACCCTGATTGTTAACACAGTCACGTTTGGTTGTCTTTGTGAAGAGTTGATTATTCGTTTCTGGCAGTAATTTTGCTAATGATTATGAGCGACGGAGCTGCAGGAACTTAATTATGTCGAACTAGGAGTCCGTGAGAGAGGTTTATTAATTGCTGATATGAATTTCAATTTAATAAAAATTTGTTTGTCAAACTCAAGTTTAGGTAGTTTGAGATTCAGGTGCATGAAAGGTCCAAAATTAACACCAAAGAAGCTCCAAACGTGCATGTTTCTTCCATTTGGTGTGTAAATTATGTATTGACCCAAAAAGTCATGTTGCAGCAATGGACTCATGAGGATGCTGGGCTGTAATATAATCACAGGGTTTGTATTTATGCATTTTACAACCACAATTAAAGAACAAATATGTCAATATATGTTCTCTGCTGCTAAAACCCCAAAACTTCTCCCTCTCATCTGACCCAAAAGCACAACTTAGCGGTGAAAGCAACACAACCACCTAACCTGTTGTGTCTCTAGATGAGTTCATTGCTGAAGTTTAAAGTTCACTTTGTGTTGTGCTTCCAGCTTGATTCACATTGGTGAAGCTATGCCTTTTCCTCTAATGCCACCATGAATTCAGCATTTTTGATTTTGGGTAAATTCTTCAACATATTTTGGATGAACTGCTATTCCGTTTTGCAGACAAATTTTGCACACAGTTGAATATTTATAACAAATTTACTGGATAAACGAGCAAAATCGTCAGGCTGAATTTTTTTTCCATTCCACATTTCCATAACCTACGGCTGTATTTCATGTTTAGTGCTAATTAGCATGCATACAAGCTTAACTAAGATGGTATGTGCTAAACATTAAGATGCTAACATTATAATTGTGAACATATTAGCACGCTGACATTAGCATTTGTCTTGAAGCACTGCTCTGCCTGAGTACAGTCTCTTATAGTTTGTAGACAGTGGACTCTGGCTAATAAAGAAATGAGCCATTATGTAATTATCTGTGTAAATTGGACATAAAAGAAGATAAAGGACAGTAGAAAGAATCTGTGAGCAGGAGGTTATATGTGAACCTCCGACTGCCTCACAAAGTGCCAATCAGCAGAAGGACAATTTAACCTTGCAACCAGAGCTACATACAGTTATGCACTTGTTGTCTGTGAAGCCTGTGGAGAATGTGGGAGGTTAGAAGGGAATAGTTTGTGTGTGTGTGTGTGTGTGTGTGTGTGTGTGTGTGTTAGCGAGCTGCTGTACGTGCAGTGCTATGAGACGATATGACAGGTCAGTGCAGCACTGTGCAGAGAGGGGAGAATCGACCTTGGCTGTTTTATTGAATTAAAGTTTTCATTACAGAGTGAGACATGAGGGAGAGGAAAAGGTCAGGAACAGTTTCGGGAACTTAATGTGGTACTAACAACTGCACTTTATACAGTTGATGCAGTGAAATTATGTTGCTGTAGAACTACAGTGGAGTTTAAATTGGTTGTTTTTATGGTATCATCTGTTGTAGCAGTTGTATTTAAGCTAGAGTCACCAATGCAGTGGCAGAGGTAATGTGGTGCTTGTTGTGGTGGTATTAAGGGTAGAGAAACTGTTATCACACAAATATATTTAAAAAGAACAAAGGTAAACATTGCTCTCTCTATCAAATATAATATGCCAGCAACCTCTTTTGAGATAGATATTGATTTGACATATTTTTTCTGTCAGGTATTGAGCTTTCTGTTTTACAGGATCCACTTTGTTCTATGTTTCAAACCAAGATTTCCCAAAACACAGTTTATGTTAAACAATCCAAAATCACATGAAAAAACTAAATGTTATGATTTCCTGCAGTTTATCCACCTGGCTGCTGAACAATTATTGGCAAAATAATAATTTACAATGAAGAAAAACACAAGGAAACAATTTTTGAATACAATGTCTCTGAGGTTAAGCCAGTCAAGTTATTAACCTTTTATATTATATCATTAATCAAAGCTCATGAATATAAGAAAAATCCACAATAGGGCAAAATAAGTAAGACACAAAAAGGTGTTTGAGCCATAAGCTAACAGAGGCTAAACCCTTTTGCGTTAAGAAAAAAGCCACTTGAATACAAAGAAGGGATGTTGTCTGAAGCTTCACAGAGGGTCAAACACATTTGTAATGTGTGGATTAGCTGCCACAGAGCAGCACTACAGGGACAGTGACTGTATTTGCAGGAACAGAAGTTAACAAGGGGATCAGAGGCTGGCAAGTGGATGTGAAAGTGATGTGACCCCAGACAACATCCCTGTGGGACTCCAAAAACTAGGAAGCTTTGGGTGATTTATCTCCTGTTTGAGTTCTTGAAGGAAAAATACCAGCCAACGATAAACTGTATGTGACTGTGTGCTACAACTGACTTGGCACATCAAATGTGCACACACACTTATAACACAGGTTATCAGGGTTTTTCTTCAGCACTTAAAGTGTTTGCAAACATACAAACACACAGGTGCAAATAGCATCATCTTCACCAAGCAACCAGAGACGGCTGAGATGAAGCAGCGTTTTACCAGCTGCGTGGTATTTTTGGCAGGTTTGCTTTCTTCATGCTGCTTGCAGCCAAAACGTTTTCTTGTGTAGCCAGAAATCAGAACACACAGCCTAACGACACACATGCAAATAAAAATAATGTTTCCACACATGAATGCAAGCACAAATGTGAGCTAAACAGTGACACTGTTGCCTCGAGGTGAGATAACTTGACACATCATCATTTGTAATGCCTACACCAGCTGGGATGTAGGAGGGAATCTCTCCGGTCATGATCACTACTGAGATTTCTGCAGGGCTGCTGGGTAACAGCAGATGTACAGGGCTGCTTATATGGGGCTTTACCCTGCTGTGTGAATATGGAGAAGGGAAGAGCTGGTGAGCAGCAGGAAATATCAAATTTGTTTGAATAAATAACATTGAACACGTCAAAAATTAAAAGCCAAAGTGTTAGCTTCTAAGTCTTGAGGGTTCATCCCGATGGGAGCATGATTGAACTTATCAAATGTAACATTAATATGCATTTTTTGATTAAATATCTTGTGTACAAAATTGGATTTTTTGTGAAGTGCCCAATATTTAAAGAGGGTTAATCCTCCAGGTAGCAGTATACTTCTAAAATCGATGTCAAACTATCCTTTAGATTTTTATTACTTGTGTTAAAAAGGGACTTTTTGACAAATTGGTATTTTTGAAGCAAAAATATCCTTTTTTTTATAAGGGGACCATAAATAACCAAACAACTTTTACTCTTTTAGTCTGGTTTAAAGGACATTTTTCCTGCAACACTTTTGACGGACAGATTGACAGATAAAAAAAAAACACACCAAAAAAAAAAAAAAAAAAAAATCAAATGCACAAAAACACAAAATAACAATACATCTTTGCTAAAAGTGTCCCTTGGATCTAAAGTGTTTGTCCATGAATTCCTGACCAACCATTAACCTGCGTTATTCTTCCATCTAAATCACAAACTGTCTGAGCTGAGAGTGACCCCCCACAGTCCTGAGACAGAACCTGAGGACACACACTCACACACTCACACACACATGGACACACACATAGTCATAAGCAGTGTGTTTTCTCCAGTCCTTCCCCACAGTGGCTTCACGCAGGGCAATGGAGTGTCAGTCCTGTTTGGATGCTGCGAACAGAGAACAGGTGCAGCAGTCGACAGACGAGGAGGAGGACGTCTCCCCTGCCTTCTAAATAAAACACAATCCATCTCCAGATAAAACTTCCTCTGCAGCCGCTGCACTAGTCTCTAAACAACTGTCATGGTAAAGTCATGTTCAGCTCTTTTTGGGTTTTTGTGCCATTTGTGAACTAAGAATGAGTTAGGATTCATTCGTTAAGATGATTGGTTCCTTTGATACAGGGGATACATAAAAATTTTTATTTTCAATCTAAGACCAGGAAGATGCATTTAAAAATTTGAAAAAGAGGATAAAAGATGAAAACAAAACATAACAAATACTTCCAATGTATAAAATGTTGTGACTGAAACATTTTTGTCATATCAAAGAGTGCAACGGAGGTCAAAAGGTCGATTAGTAGGCATTTTCATCCTTGCATCCACACACAAGCCAATAGACAATTGTATATACAAATGAATACAAACAAAAATTGATAAACATGTACATATACAGTAAATATAAATATAAAGAACCCACAGATAAATAAAAAACATTATTAAAATTCAATCATGTTTCTTTGTTTCTCTAATTATGTTTACTTTTATGATCATTATAATGATGCTTTTGAAGTACCTTCATGCTACATCTGAATACATAAAAGTCAATTTATGTTAATTACTGTAGCTGTGAAAAAATTATACTATGCATTACTTTACTTATAAGTGCAAAAAAAGGCAAATGAATAATAGCTGATAATGCTACACATAGCACCCAATTCAAAGTTTACCATAAATGACTAATTAAGAGGCTGTTCATTCTACAATTAGCAGGTATCTAGCAACTAATTAACGTCTAACAGCCTGTTTTCATGTAACTTGTGCTTTAAAAACATTTAAATAAAGTTGTAATTGAAATTCAACACATAAAGCTCTTTTTCTTAAGTGCAAGTACAAGTTAATTTTCTTTCTTTGTTAAACAAACAGGTACAACTTTTTCAATTTCATCCGCAGAATATTAGAATGACCAATGAACCAAAGTGTTTATGTTAGGTAACTCAAATCGAATTAACTGAGCGCGTTAATCAATCAAAAAGAAACGTCAAGCGACATTTTCGCTTTGTTACCTCAATCTTTTCTTTGTCTTGCATTGTTTCAATTAAACCAGTTTTTCTCCATTCTGTTAATACAATCACTGTGGTTGATTGCTGCTCTCTTTTACAATCCACTGAGTCAAAAGGAGACTGAAATTGTGAATTAATGGGACATCACCTCACTTGATGTGATGTTCATCCTTTGTGCCATTTTTTATGACAAAGAAATACTTCACCAGGAGGATACGCCATGTTTTTTTGGAGATAATGACACGGATATTTTGCAGGCTGTGGGTCAGATTGCACATTATGTTTACAGATTAACAGACACACATCTTACATCACATCATCCGACAGGTGAAATCCATAAGGGGGTGGGTCCTCCACAAACAGCATCCCCTGCACCTGTCCAGATACGTGACCTCCAGCCTGAAGCCCTTCAGAGTGAAAATGACTGATGGAAGCAGAATTTCAAGCCATCATACTGGTGATTTAGCAGTTTTTAGCTTCATTATAACAGATGCCTTCCTTCAAGCTTTCACTCATATATTTATACAGTAAGTTATTAACGCTCATTCATATTAGTATTCAACACTGAGGCGATTCCTCAAAATTATGAATATGATTTCTAGCTTGAATTTTCATTAAGAAACTGGTTATAGAGTTTGCAGATTACTGCTGCTCTCCAAAGACCTGCAGCAAATCTCCACTCTGTCCAAATCTGAAACTAACCGAAAATGTGTCCCTTTCAAATCAAAATCACTCACACACACTTTTCTGCAGTCAAATTTTGGTTTTACTTAAGGTGTTACTGAAGGTTTCCCTTTGCTTGAAATTGATAGAAATTATGGTATTAAATGATAGAAGTTTGATTTCTGAGAAGTTTGATTTCACTTTGGGACATTTCTCATTTCCTGTCATAAAGAGATGATCAGTACAAAATAACATTCTCTGCAGACGAAACCACGCCAGTAGTTTCTGCAATATTTGCTTGAAATTTTGACTCAGTAATGATGCCGGATTAGACGTCAAGGGATCGCCAAAGCAGCCTCATCGCCAGAATATTGTTGGCATTTTACATCTCTGCAAACCAAGAAATTTGTACGTATCATATCCATCATTTAAGTATACTGTATGAGGTGACTCATTTGAACAGGAGGGGATCACTGTGTTGTAACAGCTCCCAAGTAACAGACCAGTGTTTGAAAATGACCAAATTGTGTGTTTTTAATGAGAAGTTTGGACATTTTATAATCAAGTTTGTGGTCGACTAAACAACTTATATTGAGATGAGCAATGCTCACTTTACTCTACTGAAACCAGAGGGTGTTTGTGCCTAAACATTAGCGTACCTGTGCGAAATGAAAAAGATGGAGGGCATCATGTCACTTGAATAAACTCTGACTGCTGCTCACTTTGCTCTTTGTTTATTAGCACAGTTAAACATGTTGCAAGTGGCTTCACTGGCTTCATTAACTGATCAACGATCAGTGCAGCCTTGGAGACACGGATGAGTGTTGGCGGCACTAAAAGAAAAGTCAAAGTTAGTAGGATTGTACCAACTGACCAGCTAACAGAAGAGCAAAACCATCCTTTGAGCCATGCAGCTAATGACTAAAAATATCGTGGTTATTTCTGTTCTTCTTTAAATCAAACACACCCATCAACACCTTCCTCTTATCTTGTCCTTCACGCAGACTTTCTCTTTCCATTTGCTGTCGTCCGCTCACAGTACAAGGCATCCTACAGTGGCTGCTTAATGTGACCCAAAAGCAATGGGGTTAAAATGAGCGTCTGTCATACTGTGACCTTCCTGTCTCACTACAGGAATGGATACATATAGCAGACGGGGATAAAGTAAATCTCTCTGCCTCTCTTCTTTGTCCTTCCATATGTGACGCCATAAAGCGACGTCAACTCCCAAGACCAGGTAATATACAGCTACACACACACATACAGCTGGATTGACACACACACACACACAAATGAATGTAAAGAACAGGACAGAGAAAAGGAGATGAAAACAAGAGTTGAAGCCATTTCAGAGCACGGCTGCTCATCCCAGAGGACAAAAACTACATCAATAAACCTATAACATATCGCCTTGCTGACCTGGTTTCCATCACTTGTATAAGTACAAACACACTTTCTGCTGCCTTAAACTTCTACACACACTCATGTGTTTTAAGTCTTTGTAACAACACAACAAAGTCTGAAGGTTATAAGTGTGTTTCAGAGCGACTGATGACAAATTACAGCATTTTTTGACCAAAGATTGGTTCATTAAATAATAAAAACACTTGATTAAAGTTGGATTGTGGTCACATTTTAAAAAAATAAGCACTAACTGAATGTACCAATCAAAGCCATTAAGCAAACTCATCTTTAAACTTTTTTACATAATAAAAGCACTGCATTTACTAAAAAAATGTTAAAAAGTGCAGATTAATTGCATGAAGGTGCTCTGTTACGACAGGATCGTAAAGGTGTAAAATCTCCCTATTTGAATTTTTCAGGTCAACAATGTAAATGTAAAAGCTTAAAAGCTATAAGAAAAAAACACAATTTCCAGCAGGTGTTGGATGTTTGGATGTGTGTTTGTGGTGTTTTCAGCACCTGTGTGGAGGGATTCGGGTTTTATCCTTCATCCAACTTTTAAACCCTGATGTATTTATCAAAACTGATGTCGAGAGTGAAGAACTGAAAAAAAAGCTCTCAGATTGAAGCTCAGAGTGTGTGAGGGGACATGTTGGTATGTTGTTGATCCTTATCCCTCGCCAGTACTTGATGTAAAAAAAAAAAAAAAAATTCCCAATGCGGCTATAAGAGAGGGAAAGTGAAAAAATCAGCACTTATCCTGAGGCTGTGAGTCGATAAAGTGCAGAGATAAGAGGAAAACAAGAGGGTCTGGAGGAAAAGAAGTTCCCAGAAAGTTTTAATTTGTTTCGAGTAACGACTGTCATTGAATAACATCACACACCTGCCACCACTGTTAACCCGATGCACAGCAGAGTGTGTAGAATTTAAACAAACGATCAATGACTTTAAAGGACAGGGAAGCATTTACTTGTACAAAAGCGCACAGTCGATCACCAGAAACAAAAACATGAATTGATTGTTTGGAGCATTTTAAAGACCAAGAGAGGACAGTCTTTGTTTTTATGTACGTACTCAGCATGCAGGTAACAGTAAGCATCCGCATGGACACATCTGACAGAGTGCCGCTCTCCTCTCTGTAGTCTGCACAAAACAGATTATGGGATAGATCAGCTTGAAACCCTCTGTCAGACAGATGGAAACACAAAGAGGGGGTCCTTCCCGAACAGCAGACACAGTTCCCCCCCTGCCTTCGCTGATACATGACCTCCAACCTGGAGCTCACTGCAGGAATAATGACAGTACGAGACCGGAGAGATGTTAAAGAGGAAGGAAGTTCTGGAAGCCAGTGTGGAGTTTAAACGGACATACTGCCAGTTTGCATGTTTGTGAGTGATTATTAAAAAATAAAAATGCATATAATGTATATTTACCTACTCGACTGCAAGCAGTTTCAGTAAACACATCATGTTTCAACTTTTTTTCAGTGATAATGCTGGAGATATTCATTTTCAAGCAATGGCTGTTTTGAAAACTCTTTCTCATGATGTTTTGAAACACTTTAAAGATACCCTTTTTGTTTTTTGGCCACTAGGGGCAGGAAAAGTATTAAAACCTGGCAGTTGTACATCCAACATCATATCACAGCTTATACAGTTGCTGTAGAAACATTTTTGCCTACAGATTTAGTCTTGTTTGTGGCCATCTGAGAGATGTACTGTAAGTTCAGTGCTCACTGGCCTTTTGGCTTGTTTGTTGTCAAGCAGCTCCACAGGAAAATATTTGGCTCTTTAGTCACTAAGTGCTCTGCTAAATCTATTTGTTAACTTTAGCTGTCTGCTGTGCTGTGCAGAGATTGTGCAGGGGGCTTGTTTGAAGCTTGTTTTCAAAAATGCACCACATGATCATTTTAAAAATCATCAGGAGTGATGTAAATTTGATCAATATTGTTGTTCACTAGCTAATTGACTGCTATAATGCTTAAAGAATGGAATCCAAAGCAGGAGAGTCGAAGGGAAGGGACAGTAAATATACTTAAGTAACCAATAAGGAAACCTTGGTGAGAATAGTTGGTGCTTTTGTCCGCACTTGTTGCCGTCCAGGAGAATGATGCCTGACTGAAACCATTCACGGCATCTTTACCACACAGAAGAGCTCATGGCTGTCAATTTATTGTAAAGGTGAAGGGGAAATAAGTCCCCGCCCTGTTAACTGCAACACCTCTGCAGCCTCCATCACACAGCCCTCCATCCATACGGGTGTCCTGAAAGCATCCATCAGACAAACAGCCTCATCGGATGCACTGTGAAGGTCAGAGTTTGACAGCTTAAGATGAGGTGTTGATCACGGTGACAGAGGGAAGTAGAGTAAGGTAATGGGCTAGTAGGTCATAGACAAAGAGCCATCAGAGGCGATTTTTGCACCAAACAAATCGTCAGCTGTTGCTTTTAGTCGTCCTTCTTTTAGTTTTAGTCCAAATATAGCCGCAACTTTTCCAGAGCGACCAAATGTACAAGATCAATCCTGACAGATTCGCTTGAGGCTGACAAGAGTTTGACTTTCACTAGATAATATAAATATAAATATAAAAATATGCTGTCAACAAGCATGCTTCTCACACACTGTACAGTTTATGCCACTGCGAAACAATGTGAAACTGTCCTAAATGTAACTTTTTTACATGTGTTAAAGTTAACTGTGGATATTTATTATGTCCATGTTCCTTAAAGCCATCCATGTCTTCCACTTATTCCAGGTCGGGTCATGGCAGCAGGAACTGGACCTCTTCTCTCTTGTACCACTTTTTTGCTCCTCCATGGGGATCCTGCAGCTCTTCCAGGCCAGATGAGATTAATATTCCCTCCAGCAGGTCCTGGGTCCACCCTGGGGTCTCCTCCCAGTTGGACGTGTCCTGAAAACCTCTAGAGGGGAGGTGCCCAGGAGGAAACGTAATCAGTGCAAAGGAGCAGTGGCTTCACTCTGAGCTCCCACAGGACGTCCAAGGTCCTCGCCCCTTCTCTGAGGGTCAGGGTGCTGCTTCTGCTCAGGAGTCAGAAACTTACAAACGTGCATGTACATGTAACTCAGCTGCTCTGCTGATGATGATAAAGGGATGAAACTTGGAATACTTACTTGCAGCTGCTGCATGCACATAACTGTGCAGCACTCTGCTGGTTTGCAGCAGCAACACTCTTGTTTCTTTGTTGCATCTTTTAGCCGATTGTTTGGTTTTATGGCAGACAAAGTTAGCAACTAGCTTACTGTAGCGGAGCATTTAGCAGCTGCAAAGCAACATGAAACAGAAACAGAGTTAAAAGGAACAGAAGCTTGCTAATAGGTTCATTATAACAGCTTTACAAGGTGATGATACACATGTCAATGATGTGTTTACAGCCACTTCCTCGTCCTGCAGGCAAACAAAGTTATACACCTTCAAGTAAATGATCTGAATTCTTCCTCCACCTCCACATGTTCAAGCCTTGTTTACCTCTCAGTGGACTGGGCCAACTTTCAAACTTCAAGTTTTACTTTTGCAGAGTTCTAAGTAATAAACTCCTTCAAACTTTCAGATATCAAACAATCACATCAGATCTGTTACTGTAAACCGGATCGGAGGCTGAAAGGCGATGTTCACAAGCTGCTGCTGGGTCGACAGCACATACAGTATTCTGCTTATGGCTATTACACCACCTGAGGGCATGATACTTCTGCATAATACTGTTTGTACATTAATATTCTACACACAACATATGCTAAAGACAGCACACAGGAATATGGACTCACTTTGCCATCAATAATGTGCTGTTTTTAGAGATTTGCATCTGCCTCTGATGAGCTCCACGGCTGTGTTTAGCATCTTTAAAAACAGTTATTATTAATCTCGAACAGCACATTCACTCCCATTAAACCCTTTAAAAGTGATTTTGAAGTTTTGGTTTGGTTTGATCCGTTTTGTATTGATTTTTTAACTGTGTTTTTTCAGGCACTAATTGCACTGGAGAACTCCCAGGGATCAATTAATGTTACATGTGCATGTAATTAAGTAATATCTTTTAATTTTATGTGTTTGTGCTTATGTCTAAGCTTTCTGCATTAGCATATCGACTGTGATATTTCATGAAAACTTGAGAATTAATATTTTACAAAAACGTGCTTGTGCACAAGCTTTGAAAAGAACATTATGCTCCTCTGACAAAAGATGATATTTAGAGTATTAATGTCTATAATCAAACCACTGTGACTTGTAATAATAGTACATTTCATTCTCTACATAAGACTTTGATCATCATTTGACTTAGATAAATAAAAAAAAACCCACTTGCTTTTGCTCTAAATCAAAGTACCAACTTTGCGTCTGAGCCGGTGAGATGTGTCTGTGTTGATATAATGAGAAAGCCGTGGATATGGATCATTTCCGTCATGCAGGTATTACAGTTCTGGGCCTTGGGCAACGCGTCGTGATTGATAACTCAGATGATTACACTTTGCCAATGGGAGAGGGAGGAAGAGAGGAAAGGAAGAGACATAATGACACTAATGATAATTACAGAATTGTTAATACCTGAATCTTTAACGAAGTAGCTGTGCCCTTAGATGTAGACAAGTCATCCTTTAATCCTCGCATATCGTCAAAGACGTTTACTGAACGTGTAGCTTCAGTCCAAAGGTAATGAGTAACTGTGGATCTCAGAGGCTGAGCTCTGATTTACTTTCTCTGAGTGTTATGTGTTTGTAGTAGCCACATAAAAGGATGAAAATACTGCAAAAGAATTGATCTGAATCGACAATTCATCTCAGATTTGACAGCATAAATAACTGTTAGCAAACACAGCATCCATCTCCCATAAACCCCTGCAGTTCGGAGCTTTTACCTGTATTTGTTCTCGCAGCCCGTGTGGCCTGTGCGCATCTGTTTCATGTCAGCCTTCATTAGAAAGACACATCACCATCATACATACAGCATGTACACACTCCATAACATATGGTTGTTCATTTTCAGGATAATGTAATTTTAATGATGACGGCCTGTGTTGCAAAAAAGCTAGTTTAGCAGAGTTTTTGCTGTGTCATGTTGGCAGCTCTGTCCCAACACTGTGCCCCTATAGCAGCTTGCTAATTACTGGACGGGGGCCTTTCTTTCCCAGAGCAGACCTGACAAAGCCACACTCATAACGTCACGGCAGCTCAGCGGAGGAAGTGAAAGTCGGCGAAAACTCCCTGGCGGTGGACAGTCCACCTGCGAAGCATCATGGTTTGTCCATCATGTGTGCGTTGGCCCCTGCAGCCGCTGTCAACATGTTCTGTAAAGGTTGAACCCGCCGACCCTCGATAAACTAAGCTCATGGAGAAACATTTACCCTCCGCATGGCTGCTCGCGGACAGGGCAGGTGGGAGGAGGCGGGATCATGTGCGTCTGTGCGTGGATGCGTGCACGCCCTCATGTGCATGTGTGATTTTTTTTTTCCGTCCGTTTCAAGTCCGAGTTCGACTCTGTGAGAATTTATGGACGAACACCTGCTTGTGTTTGTGTTGCTGCTTGTTTGTGTGAACGACTCGTCGCTACCTGATTAGAAAGTCTGTCAGTCACACTCCAACAGTGACAGGCTGATAATCACCATCCAATTAGCTGGTCTGAGGGCCAGACAAGGCAACAAACACACAAACACACACACACATACTAATCTTATGGGCTCTGGATAACAACTCACTTTTCAGGAAGCTGACCGACCTTCGACCGTTGACTCTTAATATTTGCACAAGGGGTCAAACCAGCAAACCCTGCAGGGGCAGAAGATACAGTGAACATCATTTAAATCTGCAGGCGTGATATTAATCTAATGGGTTTAGCTGCAGTCCAGCTTTTCATTGAGATAAATCAATAGGAATTCTGTGTTAATCCTCCCCACCTGTTTTATAGAGGAAGTGGGAGGTATAATTGAATGTAAGAGAAGATTGAATTCAAAAATAAAATATAACTTGGATCATTTTATTAGCCAAAAATAGATCTGAGTTTGTGTATTTTTTTTTTTTATTATTATTTTTAAGCAGACAGTAGACAGGCTTATCTGTTTGCAGAGACAGAAGAGGCTTCACAAGAGAGCCGGATAAGTCGCTGCTCTCCAAGAAGCAGCAGGGAAATGAGAATTGAGGGTGAAGACGAACAGCAGAGAGGGGATAAGGGCGGCAAAAAGGAGAGTAATAACCGGATGGATGCAGACGAGGAAGAGCGGGAGAAAGAAAAGGCTTATTAAAGGGGGAGGTGGAGAGGTGAGGTGTGTTTGTGCCAGTCTGTGCCCGAGTTGCTCCGACCAGTCCCTCTGTTTTGGCTGGCAGATGGGTCACGTCGTTGTGCCGCCTGAAGGATGGCGCGCCACGTCAACGTCTTCACTGGGCGCACGCACACACACACACACACACACACACACACACACTCACAATGTTCTCTTGCAATTTCACTTCTTTTCTTGCCAGCACGGCCACAGAACTGACAGATTGAGAGCAAACAGGCAGGCAGGCAATCAGCTCAGACACCTGAGAGCGCCCTGAGGACCCCCGCTCTCGCTGGCAGGCGGAGGGGACTGCTGGCTACGCTGCAAAACACCAATTAGGCCCTCTCAAAAAAAAAAGCTCCATTAGAAGACCAATTAAAGAGCCATTACAGAGTAATGAGAAGAGGGGTACCTGTTTGGTCTGAGCCAACCTGTGCAAACAGAGATACAACAGACCAAACACCTGAGCGGCGTGGTTTTATCCGACAGCCACATGGTCAGACGTCTCGCTCAGGTGAGGTTCTGCTCACATCGCATGTATTTGACCCACAGCATCATGTTCATTGATACTTGATTCCCTTTTGGCAGTGAGTGACAGGTAAACATATCAAACCCATTAAAATAATCCTTCAAAGTGGCTTTTCAAACGAGCTGTTTTGACATAAAATGGACCATGTCTTCAGTGGGACACATCCAGGGAATAAAGAGGGACTTTTTCTCTGCAGGGCGGTGATGAAGTGAGCTGCCACTCGATTCCCTCTTCAGTCGTTAAAACACGACGGACGACAACGGCGAGAAAAGAATAGTTCATAGACCAAAGACTGAAATTGTCATATTGCTTAACTATGTAATTACTCTCTATTTCTTAACACTATTGAGGCCTCACCAGACATGTGTGTGAAGCTGTGTGTGTGTGTGTGTGTGTGTGTGTGTGTGTGTTTGAATCTGTGTGTGTGTGTTTGATAGAGTCATGGATGGACAGAGACATGTGTCCATCTTCCTTGACATGTCAGCCTCCATCAGGACCAATCAATACACTTCCTCAGAATTACTGTCACAACAGACTGAATTACCCTGAAATACACACACACACACACACACGCACACACACACACACACACAAACACAAACACACAAAGTCTGAATGCTACTCATTCCTCCTGCCACACACACTGACATTTACTATTTTTATCAAAGCAAACAGCAGGCGCTAACAGTTTGTAGTACTGTGTGTTTACTGAAGTGATGCAGCAAAGCGGTTGCATAAGAAACAGGAAGACAAAGTGCAACACAGGAAGATTTCTGTTTGTTAAAACCCTGAATTTAGTTGTTTTTGGCCACAATCCTGATCAGCAACGAAACATTGTACTCACCCAGTTCCAGTAATTAGTGAGATCGCTCCAATTCCTCAGTAGCTGAACTTAATGAGAACGTCATCCAATTTTACAACTTCCCTTCACCTTTTCAAGGTTTTAAAGCAAGTTGAGGCTCGTTGTTTTGCAGATCAGCCTTTTACCGCTTGTCTTTTCAAGTTGTCTTTTGCTTCAATAAATACAAAATTTCCTGCACAAAAGATCAGTTAGGCAAAGTTAGTGCATATCTAAAGAACATGGTGAAGGACTCAGCGGCAAAACAGCCAGATTTTTTCCTCTTTGAAGAGACCAAACCAGAGCTAAAAGAAAGTGATAATTTGACTTTTATATGACAGATATTATATAAGTCAAATTTTTAAGATATATTTAGGATGATTACAGTGATATCAGGTGTGATCACTCTCACATTTACCTCCAAGTTAAGTAGTTTAGATAAACTGACAACAGACTGATTTAAGTTGTAATAATTCACTAGATTTATCTTTCAGGGAGAGATGAAAACTGGATAAAATGCCAGGAAAGAGCCTATGACATAGAATAGAATAGAATAGAATAGAATAGAATAGAATAGAATAGAATAGAATAGAACCTTATTGTCAAGCCAAAGCTGGAAATTATCCTTTGGTCTCATCAGAAAACCAGTTAAAAAGGTTGCATCATTATGAAAAGCCAAACATATGAGGAAATATGAATATTTTATTTTGTTGAGACATCGTCCGTCTCTGTCCCTCTCTCTTCCTCCCTGCTCCGTCTCTCCACTCCTCTGTCCTTTTGTGTAAAGATCTATCCTCGTTACATGGTGGCATATTGACTTTGGCTGCAAAATAGACACCATGTATCCTCGGGGTCACATTTGTCTTCATAGATTTCATGTTGAAAGAGAAGAGAGAGAGAGAGTGTGAGAAAAACAGAGAGTGACAGGAAGAGGGTCAATGAGTAATAAACAGCGAGGACAACAAGATGGAAAGAGTTAAGGACACGAGAAGGAAGAAACGGGAAAAATAGGACACAGGGTGGAGAGAGGAAATGAAAATGTGAAAAGTGGAGGGATAAAAAATGATCTCTGGGTTTTTTTGGCTGGCTGTTTTTTGGGCATCTGGGATGGGAGGATGAATGGAAGATTGGTGTGAGGTGATTAAGGTATTGTGTCGGCCCCGTGAGGACAGACGGCCATCTTTTCTCCTCTCCTATTTCGCCCCCCCCAACCCCCCCTTTTTCATTCTGACTCACATGAGACCGTCGAGAAACAGCTGGCCTCAATGTCAGCGCAGGGCTGCTGGTCTGGGATCTGTGGAGGGATACAGCAAGCAGACAGATGCTGATAACTAATGGCTGTCATTAAGGACACACACTGTACACACACGTCTATATATGTGTCTGTGAGTGTGTGTGCCATTTAAAAACATATTGCCTTTTATAATATGCCAATGTTGTTGTTTTGCTCGCTTATTAAAAAAAAATAAAAATCTTATTACAGATTATTTATTTGGCCTAATTCTCCAGCAAGTTCGAGGGGCTGCATTTGTTTGTTTGCAATTACAGAAGAAGAGAGAGGAGCTTTATTGCTTTATTATCCTTTAAACAGCTGAGACTGAAGCTAATAAATTATAAATTTGACTTTTAGAGAGATGTTTGGTTTATCTAATGGATGTTGATGAAACCGAGTCATGATTGCGTAACTGAGAGGGTGTAAAATGCTAAATTTTTATGATGAATTTAGCTTTTCTGAACTTACAAGGAAATTGGTATTCAACTTTTTTAACTGCCAATTTGTTTTAGGATCAAACAATCAAAATAAAATAAAGATAACCAATAATATCTATTTGTTGTGAGTTCGCATGATGAGCTTTTTGCTTAGAGTGCAAGTAACTAGCTTGACATGCTAGCTAGCAAGCAACTAGCTACTTAGCCATATTTTTGTGATAAATTGATGGAACATATGGATCATAATCATGCTGTAAGAGACCTTTTTTTGTTAGTTTGAGTGTTTTTTTCCTCATTTAAATCAAACTGCAGCTGACCTTACAGAGGAGATGGAGTTAAAAACATCTTTAAAACTTACAGGAGGCTTAAAGTAATGATGCAAGTTTAGCCTATTTAGCGTGATCTTCTTGCTTAAGTAGACACAGTTAGACACAGTTAGAAAAGCGAGTGCTTTGTGAAGCAGAGTTTACAGACGCCAGTTATTTTATGTTCACAAATGAACTCCATTCACTGATTTCTATGCTGTATCATCTCTTTGTAATGTGCCAATTTAAATAGAAAGTGCAGCCATACAAAGCCGGGATGGACTGGATTTCTTTGTACACCATCATGCAGCTTTTATGTGGTCTGAAATGTTTGTATTTTAACACTAATGTCAGAAAAAAAAGGCTGTATACTTTAGATGATGTTTCTGAATGCACACCACACAAATATATATATACACTATTTAATTGGATTAACAGCTCATCTTTCCCTTTGCATCACATCCTGGTCCTCGTTTTGGAAAAAAGCACAGCATCTAAAAAAGCTCTTGCACACACACACACACAAACATGGTGTCCAGTGGATACACAGACAAAACAAGGTCACTTTGGGCATCTGTGTGAGCAGCAGTGTTGAATGTTTGGACTGGAAACTGCACTTGATGCCACTTCAAACATCACACCACACCAAACAGTCGTCATCTGTATTTGGTGAGAGTTTGTGGCTGTTTTTTGTTTTTTTTTTATTCACTCACTTGTTGTCAGAAGAGCTGCTTGTGTTTGTTGAGGACAAACTGTAGCAGTGACCAACAGATTATTTGTCTGTTTACTTGAGGATGCTGAAAACAGTGTCTGACGGAAGATACAGAGAGGTGTAATTTAAGTGAAGAGAGAGGAGAGGAGGAATAAAACACAGAGGAAAAGAGAGAGTAAATTCAGAAAAACAACCTCTCTGACCATGCTGCTGCTTTTTTTGTACTTCTTAATTAAAACACCATCCAACCACATGGGACTGCACAACCCAATTACCAGAATAAATGTCGGTATTGTCAGTTTCTAAAAACCACAAATATGTACTATTATTACATTTTATTCTGGCGACTAGGCAACAACAAATGCTGCGGTTAAAGGCTGGTTTGGTTTAAGCACAAAAGAACATATTAAGGGTTAATAAAACATCATTTTTTGGCTTAAAATCTGTGGTTTTGTCTCTGTGAACACAGCTGGAAAATATCTCTAATGTCTTCAACACTTGTCTGCCTCTCTGCGGTCTTTTGCGCCACCACCGACCTCTTTATCTCCAAATGACAGAAGTCAACTCATTTACATGTAATGTGAACTCTTTCAGAAATGGTGTTATTTTCACTGGAAGCTGGATGGGATTGAATTGGGTTCACCAGTAATAACACACATGGTGATGCACTGAGGTCGCACTACGAGCAGCACTTCGTGTGCACTCTGCCCTCCTGTTACAGCTTCCATGAGCCCATTTCACAGCAGAAAAGAAGGTGTTAAAGCACATCAGCATACAGCACATCCAGCTGCAGCGGGACGGAGGGGGACTGAAGAATGAGGATGAAATGCAAAATTGGAGACATCCACCCATTATTAACCATGATAACAGGTCAGTGTGTGACATGCAAAAAGCATTCACACATGCTTAAACTCACACACACTTCCCTCGTGCTGATTTTTCAAGTGTTGCTCAAGCTGCCTGTCATGCTCGCGGGGAAAACACATTTATAACTTCACGTCTTCGTCTGACTGCCTCAGTCTAAATTGAAGTCGCCTCCGAGGGACACATCACTGGCGTAACCAAAGATGTTATTTGGCAAAGTCCACCAGCCTCCAGTTCCCACCAGGCGCAAATATGACAAAACCCAGAGACGAAACAATACCCAGAGACTAAATTAATACAAATATGGGAACAGAAATAGAGTTTTTATTGGCTCTTTTGGGATCTTTGTGTCTTTCTGCTGCTGGTTAAAGAAGCTGATTTGTTAAAAAAAACATCCTGTTCTTCACTGGGATTTTGTTGCTCAAACCAGCGATAAGAGGTAAAACATATTTTCACCCTCTTGATCAAACTGCAGAAATACTTTAAACTGTTAGCATATGTTTATGCAAATGTCATTAAGCACTTTCACTGAAATGCTTCTTTTTTTAGGCTGTTTTCACTTTATGCGCCTTTGTTTTTCAAATCTATTATATTTTAGGAGAAACTACCCATTTAATCTGTGAAAGATGTTTGAGAGCTACATGACTTTTAGATATCAGAATTTAAATATCTGTGTTTCGCTCGCCTTGTTGTAATTGTCCAAAAAGTGGCACATACTTCCTGCCTCCACAGCCTGAAGGCAAGCTTTTTATTTTTCTAAACTATTATTGCAGAGCACGACCTTTCCCGTCACTCCTGCACAAACCTTTTAATTTCTAATTCTGTCAGAAAAAAAGTCATCGCTGAAGGGAAATTACAATTTCCACAAAGCGACGGGCGATCCTTGTCTCTGCCAGTCATCGACACACATCTTTGCATTACTCCTCTGTGTCGATCAGACTCTCCCATTAGGACTTTTTTTCCTTTCTAATTTAGCTTTTCTGAGCTTTTCAGCTTCACTTTGTCCACAGTTGCATTTATTAATTTATGGCACAAATCTGTGTAGGAACTAAAAAATCTAGTTTTGTCTCTCATCTCTTAGATCAGCCAGAGAAAATCAGCTTTGATAATGTATTCATCATCCTCTGCTCTCTACTTCTCTAACCTGCAGGGTTTTGCCATCAAGTTCTCACTTCTGGCAAAACGGCACGTTAAACTCTTTTTTATTTAAAGCGTCATGTTTCAGATATGAGTTGGACTATTATAGTTCAAGGAGCAAAGGGGGGGTTTATACATCTGATTAAAGCAGAAACGCACTCTCTGAATTCAAGGTTAAACCTTCAGCCTGACAATTAAAATTCATTTTACAACCACTGATAGCGATGCTAATGACCTCATGAGAAAGGAGGCTCCTTAATCAGTTGAATTATTCCTCTCATGCTTCCCTCGTTTCAGGAGACATGGGGCCTCTCTTCATTTGCAGTGTGACGGCTGTGTTGCAGGGGGTGTCCCTGCCGGCTGGAGATGACGGCTGCGGAGAGGCAGCGGAGTGACTGACGACTCAGAGATAGTCCGTCTGTCAGACAGAGTGATGGCTGGGAGACACTCGCTGACAGATCAGGCAAGACGAGAAGAAATAGGAGGAGAGGAGGAGGACGACGAGGAGGGGAGCCTGGCAGCTTTGTCTTTCAATCTGAGGAGATATGTGAGGTGGGGACGGCAGGAAAACAAACTCAGAAGTGCTGGAGTGGTGGATGTGGTTGCTTGAATGATCAGGAGGAACCTATATTTGTTGACAGTGTTTTTCAAGAGGGATCAAAGACTTCAAATGTGCTCCATTAAGCTCCATTAGGCGGGTATCCATCTCAGCGTCGCTCAGTGATATCAAAGATCGTCTGCAGCCCATCTGAAAGCTCTCACCCTGTGCAGACATAATGAACAGCCTAATCAGACGAGTCTGTAATCAACTGAGTGTCTAAATTAAGCTTTGGAGTGCTGCTGAACAAAAATCATTCGAACCTCAACCAGCCACATTTTGAAGAAGACAGAATAAACAAATAGAATATAACAGAATATAACAGCACGGTCGTGTTCTAACTTAACATTAAAATAAAACGTGGAAATGTTAAAATAAAATAGATCATAGATCAAATTTGGCACAGAATTTAAAAGATTGATTGATACAAAACTCTGTGAGAGACATTCATGGTCCTCAGAGGATGAATCCCTTTGATTTTAGAGATCCACTGACTTTTCCTTCCTGCATCATATGAGGCTGATACTGTGGTTTTGAGTGAAAAAGCTTAAACTATTGGAGGGATTTCCATAGAATTCGAGGGAAAAATTCATTTTCCTCACAAGAGGAGCTGTAATAACTTTGTTGAGCCACTCATAATTAAATTTGGCTCCTTCAGGTCAGAATTGAACTCTTCCAATACTTTGATTTTGTACTTTAAGTGCTAATATAAAGAGAGCTGTTTAACAAATGTTAGCATGCTCACGCACTAAAGTAAGATGGTTGTAGACAGTGTTAGTCTTTTAATTATTTGAACGTAAACATGCTAGAATTTAGCTGAAAATGCCAGCGTGCAGTTCATGTACATCCTCACAGAGCTACTAGCATCCTGCAGACTCTTTTTCTTATTTTTATGGCTGATACTATGATTCTTATAACTGCTGGTATTATAATGCAAAAGCAACCCAATGATTGAAATCATAGTATTTATTCACCAGTGCATAAAGATGACTGTACTGCTCTAAAGGTCATAGGTCAAGGTCCTGTGTTAAATGCATGCACAACTGTATTTTGCATTCATTCTAATCTGTAATTTAATTTTTTTTTACATTAGAATAAATGTACTGCCCTACTTTTTTAACCATCATCCAAAGCTAATTGTCCAATTTGGCAGGAGCTAAATTTGAACCCTGCACTGTGAAAAAAGTTAAATAAATTTGCATCTTCTTAGCAGCGGTGCAGTCAATCATCTCAGTGTCGGGCAAAGAGCTTCTCCAGGGGTCATTCATGTTTTTTTTTTTTTTTTTTGCTCCCAGGTTCGCCTCGTCCCAGGCCTCACAAATCCAGGACGAGGAGCAACACTGGGACACGTATTAGCATAAACCCATCTCTCCTTCTCTTCCTCTGCCCTTCACACATTCACTGTTTTCTCTGCGATGAAACTAATTGGCCTCCTTCAGAGCTTTGCTTTTACAACTCCATCATGTTTCTCTCCATCAGTTTAAAAGCAACACGGACAGTTTGCTCTTAGTGTGTGTGTGTGTGTGTGTGTGTGTGTGTGTGTGTTTAAGAGCCTCTAGCTCGAGCTCTGAACTGGTGAGTCATCGTTGCAATGCGAGTCTTTGTACAGAAAGAGACGTGCATCAGCTCAGGTGTGTGTGTGCACCTTGCCATCAGCTGTTTGTTCTATTATTGTATGTGTGTGTGTGTGTGTGTGTGTGTGTTTTTGCTGTGTGAGCCGAACACATCTATATAAAGTGTATAATAATGGAACTTTTGATCAAATTTTGCATCAGACCCCCGAGGAGGAGAGACGGTTGTCCAAGGTTCTGCCTGTCGGGGGAGCTGTAGTCATTTTGAAACAAAGTGATAGCTGCGCTCGCTAACACTGTCATCACTATTCAGCCGGATGACAGCGACACATAAAGGCTGTGGGAAAACAATGAGTCGAGACTTTTACTGAAACAGACACAGAGAGCAGGGAAATGAGATGAAAGACAAAACTGTAAATGGAGAGAAAACAGGCGAGGTTGAAAAGAGTTCGTGGACCATTTTTGATGTTTTTTGTCAAAGACAGCTCTCTATTTTCCTTTCTGTCTCGCTGTCTGTCGTTTCTTTTTTGCCGTTTGCTTTGCGTATGACTCATCTTCTGCCTCTATCTTTGTCTTTCAGTCTGAGTTTGTTTCTTTTCTTGTTTTTTTTTTCTTTCGCCAGCCTCTCATCACCATTTTTCCCACACACACACACACCTGTCATTTCATCACTGATTCAAAGAGCGTCTCAGAGGTCTGAGCAGCAGTTTCTCTCTAACACAAGCTCTTAAAACTGATCATTAAGTCAGCAGATCGCTGCACATCTCCACAGGTTCGGACTAATAAATACAAAGACGTGCATTTTTTTAGATACACACAAACACACACATGATTTCATTTAGGATGTGGGATGAAAACTGTCCTTCAAATTTTAATCATTTCAATTCATAAGTCTGTAAAATGAAGCAACATCATATAAAAATAAGTCGAGTCATTTGTGTTTTACATCATAACTCCATGACTGAGTTTGTTCTTTTCAGTGTTTTTGGGCCAGTAATCGTCCTCAAGATTTAAACTCTAAAACTGTGAAGGTCTGAAGCTCACGATCAGAGTATGAAGGATTCTGATTGGTTCTCTCACTGTCCCCGACCCTAATTGGCTTCCTGGTGTTTCCTCCCACGGTGATAATCTCCAATCAACCATCTGCCGTGTCATCTCTGTGCGCCGCCTCTCCGCCCTTCCCTCCGTCCCTCCGTCCCTTCGCCATGTTTCCCACTTTCCCCCCGCTGGTGATGTCAAGATGCAACATCCTCCTGAAACAGCTATTAAACAAAACGCCGTGCGTGAAAAAAAAGCCCAAAATTAGTGGCACACTGTCCTTTCTGACACCAAATATGAGCCACAGCATCTATGAGGTTTGGTGTGTGTTTATAAGTGTGTGTGTGTGTGTGGAAAGGCCCTCCTGTGATGGACGTAATAGGCCAGGACAGATGGCCTCCTCTCCCACCAACCCTCGAGTACACACACACACAAACACACTCTCACACACACTCTCACACAGTCACACACACCAGCCTGAAGCGCCGCCTCGGTGTTTGGTCGTGGTTTGTTGTTGTCTGTTCCAGTTCTAGCCTTATTCTGTCGCTCAGAGCAGCAGGAGAGAGCTACATCTGTGCCGCGTTCGCTTGTGATGTCAGTACAGAAATAGAAGTGAAGGAGCCGCCGTTTGAACCGACCATTCAGCTCTCTGACATCTCCGGGTAAAAATAAGCTGTCTGGGACGCGGTGGGCTCTTTGGTGTTTGGTGTTGTGTTTAACATCTGCTTGTCGTAACCTGGTACAGCATCACACGGTGACGGGGCGACGGCGGGATGAAATGTCATCTGACTGTGTCTGCTCCTGTTAATTCAAGAGGTCGGATCAGTTTGTAGATCATTAGCAGATTTGTCGTCTTCTGGCTGATGGGTTGAAGGCTCCATACGCTCGAATAAAAGGCAGATTTACCTTGAAATCAATGAAGCATTTACTTTATGTTTACAGTGAGCTCACTATGTGAATGAAAAGCATCATAATAAGACTTTAAAAGTGAGAGAAAATGCTAAAACATCACGTTTTGGTGTCAAACTCTTAAAATCAAAGAGCAATCAGTAATGATCAGGACTGCATGGCTTCCTTGTCATGAAATTAATTAGTAAATTAACTCAAAATGATCTTTTTTTAATACAATTTTAAAAACATAACCATCTCTGCATGCTTGGGTTACATTCTTATTAATGGGGCAGCTCACCTGTTGCACCTTGTGTATCTTTACTGCTTCTTTGCATGTCTTCTCTGCCTCTGCCGTCTCTTTTCAGTTTTAACTCACAAATAAAGCAAGAAAATACAAAAAAAACCCCTCTTCTTTATGATGGCCAAGGCTAGACTGTCTGACACTGCATTATTTTCAGGAAAAACACAAGTCGAACAAAAGTAATCACAAGTGTATTTGAACGGCAGCCAACAGGGCAGCAACAACAACATGATGTTGCAGTTCTTCATCTTTAAAGCTGTTAGCGAAGCAATCACAAACTCAGGAGTAACAGAGGAAAAAAAAATAAATAAATAACTTGGAGCCAATGTTGTTTTTACTCAAGAAATGTAGAGAGTGAACCTGGTTTTGCATCAGTGTGTTTGAATTAAAAAGAGCATCGATGGAGTGATCGACGGAAGGACGCCGGTCAGAAAATGGTGACGTCAGAACTTTGAACATCTGGATTTTGACAGCATGGAAATGTGGAGAGAAATAACGGAAACTCACCCACAGAGGAACAAGAGGTCAGCATGACAGAGTGTTTTACTTGGCTTTATCTAAGTAGACCAGAATGCAATGCAGCTAGCTAAAAGGCTTTTTATTGACATGCATCAATCTGACCATTCTTGCTCCACCTACACACATGATGGAGCAGATGGCGACATGTTTTAAGAGGAATTATTCATGCTGATCATCTGATATACGTCCAAAAGTCTTTTTTAAATACCAAAATGTCAAAGTATTTGTCATCTCATTGGTATTGGCATGAAGTGTAGGTGGTTATCGGCTACTGTATTTCCGGAAAAAAATACATATGCATTCCTAATTTTTGTTTTTTCATTTATTTATTCACAAGTTTTACACAAACGAATGGATCATAAACAAATAAAGGACTTTCACTGTGGTTTAAAAGTCGTTTCCAGGCTGCAAAATTGAATGAAATAAACAGTTTTCTTAATCAGCCAATCCACTTGTTCTTGTACCATTTCTTTAAAAACAGTATGAAGATAATGTGGAGAAAAACCATGTGCCTTTTCCTGAAGCTACTGACCCGTGAAACAGCCCGTTGGCTCTTCTCATAAGCTCTCTGCTCTCACGTCAAGGCGACCGCGGTCTCCAGCAGGGACAGCACACAGCACAGTGGAGTGGATCTGTCCAAAAACTCACTTGCACTTGTCAGAGGCATCGATCGGTTGATGCTAATCCTGGATCTCTGCTGATGAGAGTTGCCATCGACCTGTCACAGAGGTCCATAAGTGAAATTTTTTGGTGGGCTGCAAAGGCGGAGGAGTGTCAGAGACGCAGAGAATCAGGCCCCCATCATCTTATCTGCTTGACGATCAATAGATAAAGACAAGAAGCAAACCCCCGAGGAAGGATCTATCAAAGTGACTGCATTTACCGCCTGCTGAACTGAAACCCCTCCTGCATGCTCTGTTTCTCTGTGTTTTCTGTGTTTGCAATCCATTCATTTGTTCACACGTCCACATCAAATGGGGGGAGTGTGCGTGTTGTGAGTCAACAGGGTGGATTGTTGTCGTCTATCGCTGACGGATGCTACGGGCGAAAGAACAACGGAGGCCACAACAGAGAAATGACGAAAGCAGTAATTAGAAACTCAGCAGCATGAAATCCTAATGCAATTACATGCAGTTGTTTCTGCGGAAAAACAACAAGAGGATTAAAGTTTAAATGACTCATTGGAAAAGACAAGCAATAAAACCGTCCTCAGCCATGTTTTGTGGGTTTGAGGGCAGATAATGCAAAGTTCGTCATGCATTATTAATAAGTCTTATATTAAAAGTAATATATGCAGGCTTCCTGCGTCTGCTATTATAGAGTGGAAGTGGAGCTGCTGATTAAACACTTCATGTGTCTGATGCATCACGTGTTTGTGCATAAAGCAACAGACACAAAAAAAAGGTGTTTTCTATGTAAACTTTGGCAATAAGTCGTTGTAACGTTCAGTCCATGTGTTTATCATGTGTCAAGGGTCCAATAATTAAGAAATGAGACATAATGATATAAATATTTGTCAAGAAAAGATGAAGAAACCAAATGAGAGTTGACCTCATTTTTATAAAGTTTATTTTACTATTCTTATTAGCAAATTTTAAAGTCTTTTTCAATAACACTCTTCGTTTTATGTCACTTTTTATTTCATTATGTCACTTTTATGGGATTTTCACCTCTCAGTTAAACAGCCTCTTCTTCTTTAACACCAGCTCAACAGCTGCTTTCAAATTTATGAATAATATTCTCTCTTACAAGTTAAAACAGATTTTCATCACATTATTCTTGTTGTGACATAATTTCCTGATCTGTTAAAGACATTTCTCCTTGCTCCTTTTGTAAGACACCAGCACAATATTAATGCATTATTCAGCAATTTATAAAACATTAGAAAGTCCCATCAGTAAATACAACATTTAATTGAAGTCCATGCATATTTTCTAATTTTATTTAACATCTTTTGATCATAAAGTTTGAAATAAAGAAGCTAAACTTGGAAAAAGGGTTAAAAAAATTATTAAATCGTGGAACATATTGAATTTCTTTCCAACAGATGGCTGGAGAGAAACTGTTACAACTGTGACAAGTGTTATTAAAGAACCTTTTCTCAAAGATTTTTTCTAAAATTCATTTGTTTAAATCTTTTTTAGGGAATATTATGCTGTGATTTGAATGTAATCAGAAAACATGAGAGGAATAAACTGGGATCGAACCTTAAAAACAATCAAATCTCTTTGTTGGTTATCATGAAATGTGCGATGACCAGCTGAGAAAAAGGTAAAAAAAAAACCTTTATATATTTTTCTATAAGTCACTGTGATGTTTATTTTTGTTTTTCCGGACAAATGTGCTCAGTGTTGTTGCTGAAATCCTTGAAAAGCAGCATGTTGACAGAACTCAGCACCCGAGCAGTGAAGGAAAAGCTGCTGCAGCTGCTGACAGCAGATTAAAACCTCAGTGACCCAACCTTTAAGCTTTGTTTTAACAAGTTTGAGCTTTTCACCTCTGGTTGCTTTTTCTGGTCCCTGACTCACCGGAAAAATTCTCACCAGACCAAATGTGTTTTCATCAAAAACAAATGTTATTCTCATGTTAAAAAAAAAAAACAAAAAAAACACTGTTGGTCTGATTTACACAGGCACTATTGTGCCAATTAAAGAGAATCTTGGTGGCTATTAAACCGCCTATAAAGCTGTTTTCTTATGTAATTATGTTTCTGCTCCATTTAAACAAGCGCAAAGTGAACCAATTTTCCACCAGAGGACAATCAAGTTAGTCGAGAGTAGGTGTGTGTGCCTTTTGTCTACCTGTAAATAATTCCAAAGCCTCATCTCTATCACATCAAATATTTAAGTGGCTCCCAGAGTAATAAAGTTAGGATTGATTAGAGGATGTGCCCTTGCGTTTGGACGCCTGGAGCTGAATGGAACCAATAAGAGAGGTAATTAAAGGAAGAGAAATGGGAGAAAGACTGAGAGGAGGACACAATTGTGTCTGTCTTTGTGTTAGCATTTTTATTTAACAAACACACAGTCAAAAGGGCAAGTGCTCAATTTAACTCAGGCACCATCACGAACAGGATTCATATCAGCAGGGGGAAGCATAACAATTAAATCTATGTAAATATGGGAGGATATCCGCTCAGATGTGCACTCAGGCGGCTTGTTGTTATTAGATTCAGTCCATGTGTGTAGGCATGTAAACAAAGTCACAAACCACGTTCTGTTCTTTAAATCCGCGCTGTGCAAAGATTGCACAGGTTTCTGCAAAGCACATGCACGCCATCTAGTGTTCAACTCAGTGAACTGGTTGGTTTAGCAGGGCTGCATCAGTCTGACAGAGATGTGTTCTTGCATATTAGCTGATGTTCTCGTTGCGTCTTGTTTGCTTCAGGTTTTGGGTCACATGTTTTGCTCTGTTAGCTGAAGCGAGTCACATTTTGTAATTAAACGTGAGACTCAGATAATCAGCTTGTTCTCTACCTGACCAGCTTTTCATCTCACAACTTCCACTGTCATTTTCTCTGGAGCCAAAACTCATTTGAATCAGATTAATGAGCCCGGTGCAGCGACAGACAGCCAAGCTTTCAGCAGGTCAGCAGGCTTCATGTGTGGCCTCTCAGCTGCTGTTTTCTGAGGCTGTGTTGACGAAGTGCTATGAGAGTTTTAAGGCACAAGACACGATGAACAGCATATTGATTGAATGCAAGTCAAAAAGTGGACATTCACGAAGCAGGTCAAGTCACTTAATGCAGAAAAATATGTAATTTATTTGACATTTATATACAGAACATTTCGGTTCCCCTGCAGACATGTTTACAGGTATGTAAAATGCTCAGCACTGCTGTTTTTCTGCGGTTTTCTTTTTGTTTGACAAGGTTTTTTCTGTATAAAACTTTAAGAAATTTTTTTAAAAAAGGGGCAAGAATCACTTCTACTCTCTCTCCCTCTTTAAGAAATTTTGTCTTTTCAAATTTCTGTCAATCACAAACACTTTTGAGCCTCAGACTCAGAATTAGATAAAGATTCTGTTGTGCATAATAGATAAAGAAATACAGACATTAATATTTAAGGTATTTTTATTATTTGCAGCGCATGTCGAAGATGTAACAACAAGGTTAAATCAGCAAAAGCCGTAATTTTAAATAAAGACACACTGAACTGTAGAAAAGAGCGTTAACAATATGGCTGCCTTGGAAAAAGAAATGCAATTATTTCAAGCACTTGTGAAAATATTAGCAGCACGTCATCATATAATATTCATATTTAACATTTTCATGTCATTCATTTTATTTGTTTCTCCTTGAATGAGCATTGCACTAAAAAAAAAGATCTTTTAATCTCTAAAAGGAGCTGCAGCTGACTCTGTTGTGAGCTTCTGGTCATAAAAGTTCATTTTTAGGAGCAAAAAGAAAAGAGAGACATTTTGAAGCATTTGTGGTTTGAATAAGCTCAGATTTGTGTGTCTGTTTAAGCTGTGTAAACATTTACTGATATTTCAGTGTGTAGGAATGAATTGGTGGTGTAAGGCCACCATGCCAGCAGCTGTCAGAGGAAAGTGTGAAACACACGAGTTTTCAGACTCCTGGTTCGGGGAACATTCCTTGTGGAGAACTTGATCACTTTATAAAAATTTAAGCTGCTTCCCAGGCTGGAGAACGGAAACCACCAACGAGAAGTCCGTTTGTTCCCGTGAAGGTTCCAGAAAGACGACGAGCAGCGCTGGAAGACCTCGATGTTGACGGCGTATTGACCCGGAGCCCACTGAGAGACACACACCAGAGTCACAGAGGAGGCGAAACCACAGGTGCGAGGAGAGACGCCGTGAAAAACACACTCCCCCGGCCTGACGGATGCCCCCCTCTCCCAGACCATGCCAGCCTCCTCTGCCACCGCCATGCCGCTGAGGTTACAGAGCGCCTGCAGGCAAACCTCCTCCAAGGCCTCCTTGTCAGGATAACGGAGCAGGATGGCGACAAGACGAGGAACTGCCCCCCGACGCAGTAACATTTCCTGCAGCTTAGCTAACAGGGAACAGAAAACAGTGTGTGTAAAGCATTTGAAAACACATACAGTCAAATGTATAGTTTATTACTGAGAGTTAAACATGATGGATTCTTTCATTTGCTTCTTCTGCACAAGAAAACATTGTCTTCTTAGGAGTTTCTAACCCTCTTTTTACATTTATTTGCCACTTTTTTACCCTCTTTTACTAAAATTTTCTGACCTGATGTCAAAGAAAGTGAACAGCAAAGTGGAGCTTTGCAGAGGCATTAAAATAAAACACATTACTGTTAAATAACACAGGCTAGATTATGAATATGAACCATGCAAGCAGGGAAACCATTTCCTTTACTTACAGCTGTCATAAGACATGCGTGAGATGGCTCTGGCGGCGTGGATGAGCAGTTCTTGGTCTGTGCTGGTCAGCACAGACAGCAGAGCAGGAACCAAACCTGCATCACCAAAACCTTTACGAACCACAGCTGACAGGAGACAAAACACTCCATGAATAACCTTCACACCACACCAATATAAAATACAAAATATGAGGATGAACCGGCAGGTTTTTAAGGGCTTCAGCAGTCAGTCAAGACATGACTGACCTCATTTTAATAAACAGGAAATCATGTTGAAGGATGTCATTTATATGAATTAATGACTTACATTCCTTGGCGAGTTCAGCCACTAGTTTGGCGGTGAGCTGTGTGAGAGGCCCTCTGCGCCTCAGAGACAGGGCCAGGATGGGCAGGATCCCGCTGATCACCACCTGCTCAGCAGCACCTTTATCTGTTCACACATGGAATTACACATGTAAACACAACAATGACACTAAAGCACAAGAAACATAAGATGCTAAAAATAAGGAAATTTTTAAATGAGAGACGATGCTGCATGAAGTAAATCAAGTTGTAGCAGGTGTAGCTTCTAAGCTCCATTGAATCTTTCAGTGTGTTTCCACCTGATCTCTCTAACCCTCTACCTCTTCTGCCTCACTTATCCCCTTGTTGCTCTCTAGCAAGGAGACACAAATACAGCTTAACGTCTTCAGAGGACTTAAAACCGTCATGCTCCTGATCTCTTCACAGCCTCTCAACCTGCAGATCTCAAACCCTCACTGGAGTGTTTTGCTGCAGATTTTGTGGCTCAAAGTGGAGAACAGCGATCACAAGGCCTGATGCATGATGTCTTAAGATAGTCTTGCATGGAAACAAGAAGATGTAAATTATATGTGGCAACAGAACTGCATTTTGTAATTTGAATCATATCAAATATTGCAAATATATAACCCTGAAATTCCTCATTATACCATGAAACCTACTACTATCAGAGCTTCCATGGAGCCTACACTGTCTGCATCTGCACTTCCTGGTAAAAGACTATCAAATTTTTGAAAAAGTGTTGTTTTCTCAGAGAGAAGCAGACAGAAATTCAAACTGATACAGCAGCAAAAACAGGTTTGTCATACAGAGATAAAGATAGATGCTAAAACCTACAGATCAGAGTGCAGCTGCTGTAACTTATGTTTCACTTCCTTCATAAAAAAGGACTCTTGTATTGATGTGGGACCGGTTCAGGACACAGGGGTGACACAAGTTAAACTTTGTTGTCTGGTTCGAATGGTTTCCAGCTTTGCACAGTCTTTGCCCAGAGTGTTTTTTTAAGACTTCAGCCACAGATTTAAGCTTAACTGGCCAGGCTTGAAAGCACCGTTAATAGCTAGCAACTTAATTTAACCTGCTAAAATATCTGCTAATAATAACAAAACTGGCCTTAGTGGATTATTTTAGGGTTGGTGGAGCAAAAGCAGCCTTGCTTGTTGATCTTTGTGGGGTTCAACCAGAGTGTCTGGTCCATAGGAAGTCAGGTTTCACAGTGTGAAAGAGTGTAAACAAACTCACTCTTCTCCTTGATGTTGATCAGCACTATGTTCAGATGTGGTTTGAGTTCATCCTCGATCAGTTCCAAGCCGAGGACTCTGATGGCGCCCAGTGCATTGTTCAGGTTTTCTGTGGGGGGAGATGGAGACACACTGATAATTAGTGATAAACAAATAGAACTGCTGTATTTGACTGTGGCACTCCTTTCATCCTTTAATTCAGTAATTAATTAAAACGTCCTTAAAGCTGGATGGTTGCCTTTGAGCTGCAGCACACGACTTATTTAATGCTGCTGACCTGATCAGCCTCATGTCAAGAGCATCGGTCAAGGACATTTCATCAGTAAAAGGCTCTTTCCTGGGTGGATTGTCTCAGTGGATCGGCAAAAAAAAGAAACCCTGCATTCACAAACCTAATTCTCTGGAGTGGTCTTTCACTTAATTCACACAGAGGCCAGTGACATGCAGTGATTGGTGGCAATGATCACTGTATTTTCAGCCCTTAAGTGAAATATTACATTAAATCAGCCTGTTCTTACATACTTACTGCATAAACATGCAATGATGTAAACTGGAAAAAATAAATACATCACTGACATTTGCTGAGGTGCACTTTGCATCTCAAGCAAGTCCCAAGAGTCTGCTGATTTATTTCGATATTTAAAAATGAATGCAATGACAGCATCAAAAAACTATATTAACAAATCTTAAAAAACCGTCAAGTGTGCCTTTCATTTACTATATCCTTCAAAAGCTGAAATGTAACTTTTCAATAAACATATTTTACATTCAAGCACTTGCATGTAACTAAGCCCATCATCATCTAGTAAATCTCTTTCAAAACACAGAGGTACATTTAAACTTTTTCACATTAAGGACTTCTAAACTAACACAAATTTGAGATACATTTTGATAAGATTTTGTCTCACTATCCCCATCTGATAGCTTTTAGACGCTTTAATACAGAAGATGCGTGACACTGATGTAGAAAAATGTATCCTTGTGTTACTTTTAGTTGTAAATATGGTGAATATAAGTGATTTCCTGTTTTAATGGAGACCTCTCGGTACCTCTTCATTGACCTCTGACATCTCTGAACCCAGCTTTGAGCACTACAGCAGCTGTAACAGCAGAGCCTGAGGTGTCATAAGCATGTCAACAGTGTTTGTGTAATACCTCTTAATGCCAGATGGGGGAGACAAAAACTCTGCACTTTTAACAATTTATCAGATAAATCACAAGTTTGAATCTGTAAAAATGTCTGTTTGAAAAGAAGCTTCTCTCCTTTGAAAACTGCCACCGAGTCACAACCTTTAACTTTTCTAATTAATCTGCTCACTAGCTAACAGTGTTAAAGTTTCCTTGCATCAGCAGGTCCCGTGTGTGCACGAGAAGCATTACTGAAACTAAATGTGCAGCCACAACCGCATTTGTGTAAAAAAAAAAAAATCAAGATCCTGCATCTGCTGGTTTACACAATAAATCATCTGTCATGATTAAGTTTCACTCACCGTTTGGTGTGTGTGGTTGCAGTCGACTGGATTTGTTTTTGTCCCTGTGGGGACGTGAGTAGCTGTAAATGAGCGGTACATTAGGATGTCCCATTCCCACTGTCTCTGGTGCTGCTGGTCAGGCTTCCTCAGGTCGACATCGTCTTGAACTGGTCTTGCTCTCGTCTTTTTGCTTCTCTTTCGCCTGATTTCTTGCATTTGGAGCCGGTCATTAACTTTTTCTTTGAGGACCCTTTCCTCAGTCTATCACTGTAAACCCTCTGCTGCTCTCCCTCCACATCTTGCACTATCGTTTTGTGTAAAAATAAAGGTTCTTGTGTTTGTTTTTTCCTCGTCTGTCTTCCTCGATCTCCAGCTGGCACTCTGTCCCCTCTCAGGGTTAATACGGAGTAAATCCTCACTAAAGCTGTTCTCTCCCCCATCATGCGTAAGTGCGCGTGTGTCTGTGTGTGCAGTTAAGGTATTAGCACTTGGCAGACTTTGATGAGTATATTCTTACCTCCCTAAAATCTCCCACAATTCCTTTCAGCTCCTAGAAAACACTGACAGGTGAGCATCTGGCACCTGCTTTTGTCCACAGGCACTATCAGATGAATATTTTTTCCTCTCAGTCTTCAACTTGATGTCTTTATATAATTTTACCATTTGAATCATCATTCTCAGCATCCTTGATGTTAAATAGCTAGAAATTATCATTACATTTCTTCTCTTCAGAGCTCTGTAATTAAACAAATGCTACGCTGAAAGAGGCACTTAAACTTCTGAATGAAACCTCTTTTTTTGCGTCAATAATCAACAACAGAATCAAAGTAGTTACGAAAATTAAATCTTTATATTTTCACTCAACTCTTGAGGTTCCAGTAAAAACAGACTTTTCAACAATCTAGCACAGAACGATGGATGTTCAACTGAAAATCTGAAAACAATAAATACAACAGGAAACAGGAGACATTATACCACTGTAGCAGAAAATATAATCCAGACTTCTGATGTGATCTGCTTGACATTATGAGCCGTGCCTGTGCATGGACAGGTCTTCTTAGCGTTTACTTTTATAAATACAGGTGGTGAGGATTTTGTCTTTTCACTGAGAACGTAGCATAAAAAAATATCATATAGATGGGACTCAGACTACATACATAACAAACCTGCTACCAAAGAAACAGAGAATTCACTTAAAGAAATACTTTGACATTTTGGGATAAAACATGAAATGCTTTTTTGCTAAGAGTGAGAATAAAAGATTGAGTTCAGTCTCTTTCCTGGACTATAAATATGTAACAGCAGCTTGTTAGCTTAGCTTAGCATTAAAATGGATGAAATGAGACTTATTCACTCTGATTAAATTGCAGTGTGCAAGGTGAGGAGTTTAATCAGAGTGATGAAATCATAAAATATGACAACAACTTCATTCGAAAACTCAACTGAAGTTTTAAATGTAAAATATTACTTGTTTCAAATCTAGTTTTTTTTCCCAAAATGACAAAATATTCCTTTAAATTGAACTCCAAGCTGTGGCCTCATATGTTGAGGATTGTTTAACCACAACTTTTATGTTTCAAAGGAGCATAAAACAGCTCAACTTGTGCACACTGTGTCCCATCAGTGAGTGTCCCCTTTATCATGATTGGTTCTTGAGACCATGTGACCAAGTGTCAGATAGTTCCAGTTGCATTGAGACCACTGGAGACAGTCTCATATCCCACAGAAACCAGGGTGAGGACGTTACTCTCCACATCATCCGGTTTGTTTTGCTCTGCGTGGGTTTCCACAGGACCAGCAGCTCCGGTTTCCTGCCTCATCTTCTTCCTGGCTCGGCCCCGCCCCTTTCCTTTTGAGATGACCTTCCCGTGCTCGTTGACCCCTCCGGACACCTTGTGAGACTTCTCCATGTCAGTCAGGCGGGTTTTGCGGTGGCGCCTGCGGATACGCCTCATCGGTGGGCTGGAGTCAGTTGGGTCCGATGCTGCGGCGCCAGACAAGATCCGAATCTGCTGTTCAATTACCATGATGATCATGTCCAACGCAACATCCAGCATTCCCAGACCCAGGCCATGAGTGACGTTGTCAAACGCTCTGCTGTTGACCGGATCCTTGAGGCATTTTCTCATATCTTCAAGATGATTCCTGAGAGAAAGAGACACTTATTACTGACAGGTTTCATATGATAACAAGCTTAACGGCCGTGTTATAATTAGTTTATACAGTTCATACTTAGTTTCAATAATTTTGGACCAGTGCTGAACTGTATTCGTCTCGGGGATGAGCTGTTTCGCCATGTTGCCGTAGTCGATGTAGTCGTGAGCAAAGTCCCTCATGTCATCGCACAGAGCTCCAGAGTCGCCTAAACACAAATTAGAGCAAAGTTTAGTCTTTATGTTTCCTCTAAATTTAGCATTTCCCTACATTAAAACACACGTCCGTCACCTTCAGTGAGCTTGGAGAAAGAGGAGGAAACAGAGGTAGTTGTGCTTGGCGTGAGGCCGAGGACACTCAGCGACTCCAGGAGGGTTTTCTTGCTGGCCGGGCCTCTGCTGACCCGAGTGTAGGCTGCCAGGGAGCGCAGGGACATCTTCTCTGGAGCCTGCAGGCGCCGCTTGATTTCATCATACGAGATGAGATATTTTCCTGAAACAAAACAGAATGAAGTGAATCACTTTGATTGATTCATTGATTTTACTGAGTAAAGCCGTTATCTTAAACAGTTGCTCACTTACGAGCCTTGGATCCTTTCATGTTAGGGTCCAGGAGTGACGACACCTCTGCAAAAGGCATCTGGGTGTTGGACTGTGAATTTGTGCTCGGGTTTGTTTGCAGCTCCTGGTTCTGGTTATGGTTCTGGGACACATCCTCAGTTTGAATTGGGGCAGGAATCTGCATCTGGGGCTGAATTTGAGGCTGTAGAGTTTGCATTTCCATCTGGTTCTGGTCTAGCGGAGTCTGGCCTTGTGCTTGAGGGAGGATCAATGTGTTTTCAGTTAAACCCTGCAGCCCCATGCCTCCTTGTGCACCACTACCTGTTTGCTCTGAAGACACCTGAAAAATGCCCATAACTGGTTTCACTACAGTGAAAACCATGTTCCCTTGGGCATCCAGACCCACCATCCTGGTAGACGGGTCCATGTCTTGGCTGGATTTTTACCTTTCTAGCAGAGGGAGGAGGCCCAAGAGGCTTAATTACCCAAAATTTCACCTTAGGGGCCCATGTAGCATTAAGATATGCTCCTCTGTTCTTGAACAGTTATGGCTAAAGATGATCTGATGAAAGGGGAAAGTACGGTGACTCTTTGATCAAGGATTTGATCATCCAGTTTCAGGAGTTTAATTCTGAGAGAAAGAAAACAAAAAAGAATGATTAGTACAAAAAATGTACTGCTTAGTTTAGTGATTTACCATCTAAATATTTTAATTAATTAAAACATGACTGGTTGAAACTGCATGTTTACCAAATTTGCTAATAACTTATAAACGGACTTTAAGACCAGCATGGTTTTGTGCAGCAGTACACAGAGGGAATTCAACTTAAGTTAATTTAATATGTATGTATGTCAGTTTGTCAACAGGAAAAAAGTAAAATATCAAAGCAAATGGTTTCATCCTCAGAAACAGGAACAGGATTGTCTGCTGTGACATTTTTTCCCCTTAAAACTACAATTTAAACAATTATGTGAATGCTTCAATAATGGCTACATACTGAGTTCAAATAAGACTTATGTTTTTTTTCCAAGAGCACTGACCTTTTCTGTTTTAACCCCCCCTGCCCCCACTTTTTAAAACCACAATACCCTGTAATGGAAAAAATAAAACGGATAAAGGTCTTGAATGACACTGCCTTGCATAAACTAGAGGATTAAGTGAAACCTGGAGAGAAAAAAATCCTCTGAGCCTTCATAGCTGTGAGTTTGTGTGTGAGTCAGTGTGGGCCACAAGGAGATTAAACAGCAAACACTTCAGGTGATCACCGTCTGTGGCTTAACATTGTAGCTTAACTAATTCAAACAGACCAAAACACCAATACTGACTTTATCAACGCTGTACTTTGTCCTTTAATTTCTAATAATGGTCTTGCAGGAATATGATCTGTGCGTCATGGCGCAATGCTCATCCAGATGCATTACGCACAGGTTTTGCTAAATCAAAAGGAAGTCTGTTTTGTTCTAAATCCCGATGTTACACTTAAAACAAGCGTGCAAATTAAAAGGTCACACTTTGGATGCCAACAATCGCTTTTGTTGCTTATCTGCTGGCCGTCAGCTGAGCCGCAGCTCTATGATGAGATGATGCCTGACTGGACCAGATCTACAGACAGAAAAGCTCTTTCATTTTGAATCTAAAACCACTTTTATCTGTCTCTCCAAGTGTAGAAAAAAAACAAAATTGAATCTCTTTTAAGACCTTAAAAATGTATAGTGTATGTGAGCGCGTGATTAGGCGGTGTGAGTCTCGCGCTAAGTGGGTGAGTTAATACCAGGTATGTGACAACTTTCCAAAATAACATTAAAAATAATCTTCCTCGCCTCCACCTGCGATTTTACCAACATTACACTAACAAACTGGTTCATTTTGACTTGCAGCCACAGGACGAAAACACTGACTTTTAAGCTAACAACTAACGATACAAAATTTATAATCACAACTACATATATCGTAACGAACATCCATGATGGCTGCCAGGCGCGGCCGTTTCTATTTTTTTTCGGTACAACAGGCCTGAAGCGTTTGACAAAAACGGCCAAAACCGGGACGAAAGGTAGCGGTTCTGGACGGGACGGACCAAATTTGACCGCTAACCGTGTGTTCAACTAGTGACGGCTGTCCCACTCACCGAATAGCAGTGTGATTTCTCCTAAAAAGACACTGATCCTAGAACGGTCCGCGTCGAAGCCAGCGACATTTTTCCTTCTTCTCTGCTGTTGCTTCGGCGGGTTGCAAATCAGCTGTACGTGCACTACCGCTCGAGAGCGTTAATCCCACTTCTCATTGGTCGGTTTGCGCATCAATCACGTATCATGTGGTTTTTCATTGGACGAGAGTGTTGTCAGTGGAACAGAGGAGGCGGTATTTCCGACCGAGGCTTAGCCGAATACAATAGGATGAAACTGTACTTGTTTTCTGTCTTTTTATTTAATTTTTCAAATATTAAGTTAGTAATAACTCATTAAAAAATTATTGGTATATTAGTACAAGAAAGTGAGCATTTCAAACTTGTTTTAGGCGGAGAGATAATATGGTCAGTTGGTACAGGAGACTGCAAGTAGTTATAAGTGAACATATTTCTATAGCAAAAAGAGAGTTTTGGATTTTAATTAAATGCACAAATGCTCCTGGCTTTATTATATTTTGGCAAGGGGAATGCTCTTGCCAAAATCAAGGACTTAAAATAATAATTCTGGGCTTTATATTAGGATGCTCTGAGCATTAATTAACTGGCAAACGCTAATGGTTATTTGCATAATGAATAGTCATTACGTGAGGCATTATTAATCACCTCGGCAAGTTTGATCATATAACATACACCAGCCAAATAATACATAAGAGCTTTCAGAGTGCATTACAGAAAGTCTGATGGTCAAAGAGCAGATTTTCATAACTGTAATATTACTTCTGCAACCTTGAGAAGTGTTTAAAGCACGAACCACAATTCAGCTGTTGTTGGCCTCCATAAACACATGGACCCAGACTAAATAGACAGAGTAATACTCCTACCTGCGCTTTATCATATATTTCCTATTCTGTAATTTTTAAAAAAGATCCTACGTATCGTCTTAGAGATATAGTGTAAATATGACAATAAAGTAGCATTAATAATACTTGCTCACAATATGTAAATCAAAAAATTACAACCATTTGAAATTGATGTATGAATGCTAATACGAGATAATTAAACTGAATCAAATGAACTATTCATGTACATCACCTTAGGAAAAACATGTCGTTTGTCAGTAGGGAGATGATCCATCAGATGGCGTGTGTTGTTGCTTGGATACTGGAAAGTTCAGTCATCTGTTGCCCAAATGTGGCTACTGCGCGCCATCTAGTGGTCAGTTTAGAATACTACATATTCCAACAGGTTGCATAATGAGCAAGTCCCACACCAAATGTTTTATGTCACTATGAATAATGAGTCCTAAAATGTTTTAAAGAAAAATGTAGTCAAAACCTGGTGCTCTCATTCACATTCATTTGAGCTCACTTCTGTGTTTCATTTTATCCTAATCAAGAATTTTGTCTTAAGAAAAGTCAATGATGCAAGATTTGGTTCTACTTTGCAAATGCAATGTTTTTAACTAGGTCAACCAAAAAATTAACCTTATTAATTATGGACAACTTTTTCTGTCACAGAACCAGAAAATAATCTCAACTTTTCACATATCTCAGTTGAATTTATTTGGGTACAAATAAAAAAAATGTACAAAATAAAGCATAGAAAGTAGTAATTATGAAAACAATATCAGTGACAACATCATAAAAGAAAAGGCAACAGTTAAATAATTCATTAAAAATACAGCCAACTAATCTGGACAAGCAACTTGTGGTAATATACATCTACACAAAAAGACATGACATTTAACAATCACGTTTGGGTTAGAAAAGGCATAGACCTGGGGCGTTGAGGTTGAATCCAGCAGTGCACAACGATTAAAATCATCAAGAATTTTACGCAAAAATGAGTGTTTCATTCAATTGAAACAACACTACAAGATAAACTGATGCTGAAACAATTTGACAGCAGGCCATTTTCTCATTTTACAGTTTTTGCATTGCTATTAACTGTTTTATTCTTTTCTAATAAAACCAGTCTTTGCTTCATTTCTTATTTACATCATCGCTGTGAGGTTGAGACCCATAAACCCCTTTAATGTTTCAGTTTCTGGTCTTCATAACAAGCACTGAAAATTACCCAACTGTATATACCCATAATGCACAAAAACTTTATTTTGACAGTGAGCTTGACACGATCCTGACCTGACAATAACACACAAGCCAGCACGACAGCACGCCAACAAACAGACAGAACTTGCACCGTACATCCAACAGTTTTTGGTGCCTGTAGGTTTAAGAGTCTGGAATGGCGTCGCTCACATCCACAGCAAAGCACAGAGGAGACCAGCATGGGGACGCTCAACCACTGCCTGGTTGGTCTCTGTCAGTCTGCATCATAATCTTGCCTAATGTCAGTCACTGAGGGGTTAAAAAATTCCTTGTAGCATGTTTAAGTGGTTTGAATCTGTCTTAGTTTAATACTGATGCCTCTATATGACCTTCACAAATAAACAAGACCATCAGTGAGAAGACTGGACTGGCTATTTATATGTAGTTTTTCTTGATTTAGACTCTAAAAATGAAATCTAAGTGCTGAGAATGAACTGAGGTGACTCACAGCCTGAGGAGAGAAGCTGCTCTGTAGTCTGGTGGTGCAACAGCAGATCCTTTTGTACTGCCAGGCGACAGCAAAGCAACTGGCTTACAGCATGACATTTAATGTTGGCCTTGCCACGGAGTTAAATCTCACTGCTGATCCATTATTTTGAAGACATAACATTACTAGGGGATGATGAAAACTTTAGTTCTAGCTTAACAAAATTACTGAGAAATCAAATCTGTTTGCCGTAGGATTACATGTAACCTAGATATGATTAAGTTTACATTGTTTCACCGTCTCCACAGTACAAATAATATTACAGCTACAAATGGATACGTGTCCTCATAACTCTGCATCCTGCAAAACTGTGTGTTAAAAAAGGAAATAAGTATTAAGAGTTTTTATGTTTCACTAGTTTCCAAAACAGAAGCACATGCTCGCCAGATCAAGAGCTTTCCAACAGGAGGTGGTGGTGCTCATACTGCTTTTTTTCCACAGGGGGTCGCCAGAATCGACAAAAAACCAAAAGTTCCTCATAGTTGCTTTAACTTTTCATTTTAATCGGGTGGGTTTGGCTCCTCACAGCTCTGCAGTAAGAGGAGACAGCTCCCCTCCAGGCTCAGCTGGTTTGGGTGTCAGTGCTTGTGTTGACAGTAAAATTGGGTATCGGCTCAGTGTCTGCGTGTGCGCTGCCCCCCGGTGCCTGTAGTGGTGATGTAGAGGAGAGGCTGGGGCTGCCGCAGCTGGGGCCCCCGCTTCAGGTTATTCAAGTGGGCTGTGGAGGACTCTACGTTTGAGCCTGTTGAGACATGAAATGACAAAACAATGCTCAGTAAAAAGATCTTTATAGAGGATCAGCTGGTTGACTGTGGCAGTGACAGCTGTTTACCTGTTTGCTGGCTGTGGTGAGGGACCCTGACTTTGGCGAGAGGAGGGACCCCTCTGTACTGGGGGCGGAGCATGGGAGCCTGCGGCTGGCTGTTATTGTGAAGATGGGGGTCTGACGTGCTGTCCAGAGGACGAAACCTCTGAGCCGTGGTTGTCTTTGTTTGAGGCAGCTGTGAGTGAGAGGACGAAGAAATAAGACATGAAAACTTCTCCAAAATCAAGCGACAATCTAGGAAAGTTTAAGTTATCATGTAAGAACTGTTTTTGTTTTTTAAAAGTAACATCCAGTAAAAACAGACTACATTAAATTAAGTGCAAATTTTGTCTGTTTCTAGTAATTTTATACATTGTGTCCATTAAAGCAATAACAGACAAAAAAGTGTGATTTTACTTCTATAACACTGTCATACTCACTGCCTGACCGGTGACCTCAAAAGAACGTGAACGCCTCTTCTTGCGGCGAGCTTCGAAGTCCACCTCACGAGGCGTTTGGTTCTTGATGGCGACCTGGCGGTAACGTGGGCGTGTCCAGGTCACCTGCAGGCCGGGCCCCTCCCCCGTGCTGCTGGACAGGTTATCGTCAGAGGTGGCATGTCTGAGCTCAGGGCTCGGCTGCCTGCCGCGCCGCATTGGCAAACCTCTAGGGGGCGCCTCGCTCAGAGAGAGGCTGCTCTTCTGCTTCTTCGGGTCCAAGGGGGAGGGGGGAGGGGGTAGCCGCAGGGCGTCCACCTCCAGGGCTTTGGAGCGTCGACGGGCTGCTTTTACTGCGATGTTCTGGACTCCCTTTAGGATCTGCTGACGGTCTGAGGAGACACATGTTCGTTATGTTACTGCCTCTAATTTACCAGTTGTATCGACTTGGGAATGTCCGTATTTATGAATAAACCTCATGGCCTCAGACTCTGAGCTAGAGAAGTCCCCCACAGATAAACCAAGTTAAAAAAAATTAGATTTCCCCTCCATTAATCCAACCTGCATATTTACTATTTTGAACATCTCACCAGTTCGTGACAGGGGGATGTCAGCGCCGGCCTCGCTGCTCTCCGGTGATGAATCCAGGTGGCTGCTGACACTGTGGCTGAGGTGGCTGTAGCTCAGAGAGCTCTCAGGAACCAGAGGCTGCAGCTGCAAACATGAGATGCTGAGTGTTATGTGATGATCAGACACAGATGCAGTCCTTTGCTCTCAATTTCAGTCGAGCTTTAGAGACAAAATTTCTTCTTTTTAATTCAATGGGGCATTTGGTCTCTCTCACTCCATCTCGTCTATGAGTCAGACTCCTGATTAATTCACACTGAGAGAAGAGTTGATGGAGCTGAGCTGTGATTCTGCCTGTTTGTGCACATCATCATGGAGATCTGAGCAAAAACCCTGAATATAAGAGTTAAAAGTGAATACTACTCAAATCATATTGGAGCTGCTTCCAGAGAGCTGCGTGTGTTGAAAATGAATATCTTCCATCAAAGTGAATGTAAATTTAGCTCAAACAGGAACCTGCAAGTCTGGAAGTCAAAAGCAACACCTGACCAGACTGTTAACTCACAGCACAATGCAACTCTCAAGGATCGCTGCTTATCAGAACTGTTCTCACCTCTCTGTTGCCCTTCCCGTTAATGTGGATGGGAGGCGGAGTCATCACAGCCGAGTTTTTCATCTGCCTGGCGTGAGGGCTGTTCTTAAAAACTCTGTTACTGTCCCTGTCACAGAGAGAAGACAGGTTACTTTAAATGCTGCTGTTGTACAAATTCTGAATGTGAAACACATGAACAAGATGTTCCCTCACAGCTCAGGCTCAGGCAGGATGGGAGGCAAAGTGTGTCTGCGGATTTTGGCTTGGCCTCGTCTGTTATCAGAGCACATGTTGCGCACGCTCTCCTGGTCCGAGTCTATGTCCTGCACGTTGTCACGGCCATGACCAGGCAGGGTGATCTTTGGTAGAGAGCCCTCCTGGAAATTAAAAGCAGAGCGGAAATTATTTGTGTATTCATTCATAATTTAATATTTCTGCTTTTTAACTGTATTCGTCATGCAGGAGCTACCTTGATGGTTTGTCTGGTGGTCACTTTATCCAGGGCCATGGCTCTGTCCAGCTTCCTCTCATCCAGCTCCCTCATGTATGCATCATACAGCTCCTGGAGGTGAGGAGGCACCAGAAGGCTGTGGTCTGGAACACAGACACACATTATTCAGTGAATCAGAAATTAACTGAGCCAAAAACAAAACCAGACCACAGCTGCAACTGAAGACTATTTTCATTATCAATCAATATGCAGATTAATTTCTTGATTACCAGCTCGGCCTATAAAATGTTGCCATCAAATGTCTTGTTTTGTCAGACTAACACCTTAAAATACCAAAATATTAAATTTACTGAAATGTCAGATCAACAAAAGGGAGAATTTCTCACATTTAGAAACTGGAACCATCAGTGGTGCAGAGCAGGTAGATGCATGTTCATGACATTTACCTGCTTATTTTCAGATGGCATTTAATTTCTAAACCCCCTTTGATACTCATCATTATGCACGCCTAATATTTTTCATAGTATGGCGAGGGCATGTTTTGCTTTGCCTCTGATTGGTCAGTATGTTTCCTTTTTTGTTTGAATTGGTCAAGTTTAAGCGTAAGAGGTGAGACTGGTCAGGTTGAGACTATCAGGGTGAACCAATCAGGGTCATGCCTTCATCATCCTGGAAAAAAAAAGCTTATACCCCACATGCCTTGCACTCTTGGGGCCTAGAAGCATTGACTCACTTCTCCAGTCACTTTGAGACCACAACCCTGAAGGACTCACCATCGATGAACTGTCTCTGCTGCTGTATGATCTCGTCACACAGGTGTCTGTGCTGCTCGAAGCGCTGCACCACAAAGTTTTTCTGCCGGATGACGTTGTCCTTGAGCAGCGCGTGGGACTGCATCTCTGCGTTCTCGATCTCCAGCTCGTGGACTTTGCAAAGGAGGCCCAGGATCTCGCGCTGCTCCTCCGAGCTCACCCGCCGCGGCAGCAGCTCCTCCAGGCGCTGGGCCTGATCCCGAAGCTCCAGAAATCTGCGCTCGAGCAAAGTCTTGAGGACGAGGAAGAAAAAAAACAGTCTAAGGTTTTTCTACATTTTATTTACATGAGAAGCAAGTGGTAAGTTTGATATTCCACAGAAACTAAAGTACATGAACCATTTTCTTCCCTACCTTCTGTTTTTGAATCTTTTTCTGCTCAGCCATGAGTGTAACCAGGTTTTCTCGGGCCATCGCCACCTGCTGGGTCTCTGTGCTGTCCGGAGGAGACTCCGGGGAGTCCGAGTCCTTCTCACTTTCGTCCTTATTGACACTTTCTTTCCTCCTTTCAGCTCGCCACTTCCTCCTGCGCCTGCTTCGTTCCTGCTCCCAGCTAGAATATAAAACCCACATAAAAATATAATTTTTTTTAACTTTGAGCTATAGTAATTGTATATCATTTGGATCGTAATTTGCAGCCTGGTCATAATGATCAGTTTTCTGTTGCCCTATCTGACTGCACACAATTCAAATAGTCACCTGTGTTTTTAATGATAGTCTGTAGATATTAAAGCACCACGCAGCACAAAACACAGCTGGTACAATTGTGATGATGAGATAAACATACAGTAAGTCAGTTTTCAGCTTCTTTGTACACGAACTGTCACAAAGGGGATTAGAGATAATTGTACTTATAGTATCAGACAGAAGAGGGCAGACGGATCCTAAATCCTTAATACTAACTCTGCAATGGTCAGCAGGTGTTTGGAGGTGTCTATCTGGATCTCCATGTTGCTGTTTTCCAGCTCCATCAGGCTCCTCCTGATCTCCATCTGTTGGCGGAAGGCATCCAGGAGCTGCTCCCTCAGATGGTCCATCTCTGCCCGACTCTGCTGGCTGGAGTGGGCCTGGACCTCCGCTAAAATGTTCACAAATAGGCAGTGTAGAGTTTAGATATGAGGAATCAGCTGCAGTTGGCAGAGGCTCTTCATGTGCTGCAGTGTAAACAGGATTGTACCCTGGACGTGGCGGATGTCGGCCCGGTCTGAGTTGAGCTGGCGGCTCGCCTGATCTGCGATCTTCTTCTTGAGCCGCTGGATCTCGCAGCGCAGGTCTGAGATGATGTTGGTGTACTGAGCAATGTGGTATGACACATTTATCAGGTTCTTCTTTACCTGAAGAACGCAATGAGAAAGACGGAGTATTGAGATATTTGACACAGAGAACAGCAATTTTCAAACTCTGAGTAGCTCATTTGTGACACTTTCATCCAAACTCCTCTGCAGTTTTCCTCTCATTCACACAATCACATAAGACAGGAAGTTTCTGAACTGCCAACTCTGATTAATGACTGCTTAACGCATGAACTTTATTAAACACTGTTACTGCATCAAGATTTGCTTTACTGGCAACTAATGTCAATAAAATCTGGGGTAAAAAGCTGTAATAATCTATTCTTTTTACAAGGATACATCTGCAGTAAAAACTACAGTATTAAACCAAAATGAAATAACACAGCCAAGCGAACAGCTGGAGGCTAAAAGATGTGACACAGATGTGTCCTGAGCTCACCCGTGTTCGAATGCTTTTGGCACGGTCCGCGTACGTCAGCGTGTTACGAGACTCCTCAAAGGCCACAGAGGCGGGGCTTATATGGGCTATCATGACCGTTCGGCTGTTCCCGCCCAAAGAGTCCTGTCAATCAAAGACATCAGAAGAAAAAATGAGACATGAATAAAATCTGAATCACGAAGTAAAACTGTGACATCCTGAGGTGATACTCATGTAGATTAAAAGTTGCTGTACCTTCAGCAATCGGGTCAACTTGCTGTCTCGGTAGTTGACATACTTGGTGCCATTTTTGTCACTCAGGGCGTTGATGCAATTGCCTAAAGCCAGGAGGGAGCGGTTGATGTGAGCTCCCTCTTTCAACCGCTGACCTCTATTCTGAGTCTAATGAAGAAAAAGATTGACAGATGCCTTTATTACATCATGAACAGGAAAGACAGAAAGATAGATATGACATGCCGGATTCTAACCAGTGATGCTGTGTGCACAAAGTCGGAGCTTTAAAGGCCCCAAAACTTTGTTATTTCACAGTTTCTTATTATGAATGATTCATTCCCCTTTAACACTATTTATCTGCTAAAGTCCAAACAGTTAAATCTGATTTTAGCTTTTCTTTTGTCTTTGTAATCATTATAAAACTCTAGCAACATTTAAATAACAACTCGATTGTTAAGGCATCCTCTCCTCTGTGCAAACAAGCTCTTGACTGATTATTGCAGGGTAGTTGTCATGTTTTCACTCTTGCCCAGCAGATGGCATCAGCTCCTCTGTTTTGTCTAACAATACAGACTGGACTAAATCAATTTTTACTAGCTGCATGTGCTCCTCTTCTTTAGAGGAGGAAAAAAAATGTCCCTGCAGCCTCTAATGACACAATTCCCCTGTTGTGCTCAATTACTAATGGAGGCCATATGTCTATTCATCAATAGTATGGCTGTGAACCTTTCAGTCTCCATGGCAAGTAAGTGCTCTCATTAGCTGACTGTTTGTGTCTTGTTCTTTGGTGTGCAAGGACGTGGTTGTGTTAACATGGGTAGCAGTGACAAGCCATTTATCTGACTGACAAAAGCAGTCTGAACTTGAGAAAACTGGCGACAACAAAAGTGAACAAATACTTTAACATCCTCACTCAAAAAGAGAATACAACTCAGAAAATAAATCAGCTTATTTGATAATATTCCTGTCCAACAATACAGCCAAGCTGAACCAGCTGCATCCATATTATAAAGCAGATTCTTAACAAGGCAGGGAGTTATTAACTGAGCAATCATGAAACTGCCTGAAAATAACTCTCGCATGTTACTCGTAAAAGGTACATTTTAGTACAGTATTATCCTCTGCATATTGAATGTTTTTATTTCTAATTATCTTCATGCTTTACTCAATACAAATACTTTTCAACAGGGCAAAGAAAGCTTAACTTTGCCAGTGTGAAGCTGCAAAGCTTTGTGTTGCACTGTAACAAGATCCCATTTGCAGAAAAAGGCATTTGCCAAAAGCTTACTTTAATAAACTGCATCACTGGCCATAATGGCAGATATAAAGAGGCTTTTATTGAAGTGTCCTGAGGTTTATGGGAGCCTCAATACTCTGAGCTGCTGTAAAGACGTGCTGCCAAGCATCCCCAGAGTGTGGACTGCTGTTGAGTCCAGACACTCACAAAGCAGACCCTTGTAGTTTTGAGGCTATACATGTGTAATGTGTCCATAGAGGCTTAAAAGAAGCAGTGTGTATGTAACTGGCCTGTTCGTCAACTCTTTGAACTCTGAGTCTGCCAGAAAAAACGCAGTTGACAAACGTGAATGCACCCATTTAAGCACAAAAACACCAAATACATTTTACACCTGTACAACTACTAATTAGACATAATTTTAGACACTTAAATAGCTCCTAACAGAGTACACACACACAAACACACACACACCTGTGCTGCTCGTTCTGAGCCGGCGAGGTCGATCATGAAGAGGCGTGCAAAGCGGACCTCCTGCAGGACGTCTCGGCAGCGGCTCTGCTGCTTGACGGCCACCTGCAGCACAGCATGGGAGCGAGATGAGGTCTGATTGGCAGCCGTTGGCTCCTGGGTTCGCTGCTTGTTGCCCTTCATCAGCAGCTCCATGATCTGAAAACACACAGGAAGAGTTCTTTGGTCTTTGTACATGTACATTTGTGCAGGATCAAAACTTAATGTTTTGATTAAGTTAAATGAGATTTCATGTCATGTCCGTCTGACCTCTTGTGCATTGATGGTAGAAACTTCTGTGATGCCTGCAACCTGAATGACTCCTTTGGAGTCTTCCCTCAGATCCAAGAAGCCTGAGGAGGGATTCAGCAGGTCACGAATCATCTCATTGTAAATCTGAGAAGACAAGAAGAGAAACAAAATCCTCAGCTGAACACACCTGTGATAAAAAATTAACAAGTAGCAAGATGTTTCTGTGAAGTGTAGTTACATACAAGTTAGAAATGCAAAAGTTTATGTATCTGTTCGACATCTTTATGTAATGTAATGATCCCTTATGGACATGAATCAGACAGAAGGTTGTTTATGGCCCTTGAAAAGGCTTCATTCAGGTTTTAAGGCCTCCTACACAGACTCAAACCTGGTACAAAAACATAAAGTGCTATATTTTCAGCTACTTGTCATCTAGAAACCACAGCCTGCTGGGTGGCAAGCTGTCATCAGCGCTTTTCTTTCACAAAAAGAAAATTCAGGTGATTTTTTTTTCTGAAGTGACATCGATGGAGCAGCAAAAGCAGCTAAACCCACATAAAAGCTCAGCGAAGGCAGTGACATCCTGGAAAGTGACCACTGGATGACAAACCACTGGGAGGTTGGAGCTATGAAGACAGTTCTTATTTGTCAAGCAGACCCCAACCGCAAACTGTGAAAGAGGGATGCTTTTACTTACGCTGACAGCTCGATATTTGTTCTATTATTTTTTCCATCCGTACACTTTCATTTCTGGAGAAGTTTGAACAAGACTGAGAGTCTGCAGACACATAAGTGGCTCTGTGACGCTGTACTTTGGGCACAATGGCGCTTTGAGCTGAATGCTAATATTAGCATGCTATAATGCTAAAAAAACAATACTTGTACATGCAATGTTCATCATGTTGAGCATGCCAACATTTATTGAGAGAACTCAACGGAAAACAGATAAAGCTGCTGTCAGTAATTTTGCATAAGGTTAGAATAAACCAAAGTACCAGACAAATTAAAACTTTGACCTGCTGGTGACGCTTGATGTAATTCAGCCTGGGGGGGAACATGAATGCTGTTATCAAATCTGATGGAAATCAAATTACGGAGGCGCTAGAGGAAAAGTCAGCGGGTCACTGAGGTCGGTAAGATTTATTTTCTTGCCAACATTGATATTTGCATCAAATGTCAAGGAGAATTGCCCAATAGTTGTAGTGTTTTTTTCAATTCCGACAAGAGTAATGGAAGAGTAAAGACAAAAAGAGACAAAGTTGCTACTGCTGGAGATGCTAGCGATCAGGAGCTAAAAAGACTTTCTCCCTTTGAGGTTCCACGTTGTGAGAAGAATTGGGAAAATAGAATATATATAAAAGGAAACAGTGAGTGAACACATCATGCATGTGAGCAGTTAACAATAACAAAAGGTGCCTTTTTTTAGAAACCTGAGTGTATTTATCACTGTATGTGTCTCTGCACGTTTTAGAGATAACACGTGTGATTTGTACAAGAAAAAGGAGCAGATGTGTGCACGTCGCTCGGAGAGGCTGTAAAATAGCATTTAACCTCTTTTGTGGTAAAGCAGCAGTTGGCAACAGATTGCTCCCTGGAAACAGCAAACACACACGTCACATGTACACTTGTGTCAGGAGTTCAATACAGGTCAGAGTACATCCGTGATTGGCATGTTAATGTTATGTCGAGGATGTTTTTTAGGAACATTTTTACATCCACCCACCCGCGGAGGAACTGAAGAGCTACGCTTCAATAACGCTGTCAGTCATTGAACATAATAATAGCTTTTGACACTGAAAATACAAAATATAATTTCAATGCCTCATGCAAACCCTCCTCTCAACAGGAAAAAAAAAAAAATTGTGTCCTACTACTTACACTGTGTCATTTTCTTTTCAGTTGCAGATTTAAAGCTCTTTTCATGTTTCCTCTTATTATACAAGGATGTATTAATTTTCCGCTTTTTTCTTTCTGCCTTTGTTAGATCCTAAGTCATACAGCCCATCAGCCCTACAGTGTAAATAAACCCCCATTACAGACTATATTTTTACAGTCTGAAATGCAGTTTTCAACATATATATGTATCACATGTACTGACATCAATTTATAACCTCTTCATTGTACATAATTGCCATGTAAATCCTACATGTTTTACTCAATGTATAAATACATGGTTACATCCATTCCATGTTCATTATCCATCTCCCCCATTTACACATATTTTACCAGCATTTATGCTTTATTGCTTGGCAGTTTCAAAGCCTCTATGGACTGCAAGTACTATAACATGTACCATAACAACATACAGTACAGGTGACTTGTATATGATGTTTACTTCTACAATGCTGACAACTAATGATTTCAATACAATAAACATCTATGTTCCTTTTCAGTACAGACCTGACCACTCAACCTGTTTGTGTAGTTTGTTTTCCTTGTTTTAGCCGCATGTTTATTTCTGTGTAAGTGGATGTAAAACCAGACTCAAATTTCTTGAATGATTTCTGTCTTTGTTCACCACCACTTTCCTCTCTCTCATTTTTCTCCCAGTCTAATTTCCTTTCTCGACACTTTGAACATTTTTTAACAAATCTGACAGTCTGAAGGGAGAAGAAATAATCTCCCAATGGAGGCTGAACAGAAATGAATAAAAAAAAGTGAAAATTTTAAGAAATCAGAAGAATTCTTTCAATTCAATCAAGTTAATGGATACAGCATTTAAATCCCCACTTCAGTGTGATTAGGTTGTTGTGTCATTGCTGTTGCATTACGTGATATGTCTGTGAACTCCTGGAGGAGATTAATGTCTAAAGAAAAGTGGAGGATGACAAAATCCTGACCTCCAAATAGGACATGGAGACGCTGTACAACATGTCGTCACTGGTCTCCTCAATGGCACGGAACAGGTCGTTCAGCGTTCGGACGTAGATGCCTGGCTCCTTGTCTGTCCCCAACATGGTGTAAGTCTTCCCACAACCTGACAATAGGAAAAGAAATTGATGAGAATATGTAGAGTTATGGCCTGTTTAAATTATACTATGCTGGTTTAAGAGGGGTTACATGTACACTGTTGTAAATTGCTCAGTCAGCACAACTGGATATTGGATACCTTTAACATAGTCTCTATGCAGAATCTGAATGGTGTTAAAAAAGGAGAGAAAACACCCACAAGTTGTTAGATTATTTATCCTGAGATGTGGCTGCTTCAGCTCAAATTCTTTATAAATAACCAATTATTTCTGAGCGAATTGTCAGCTACACATGGCTGTTTTTCTCTGTATTTTTAAGTCAGCTGTTTTTCTTTAAAAGAAAGAAAGAGAAAAACATCACGTCATACTTCAAACGAAGGTAATGTGGTGAAGGTCCTGCTTGTAATCAAGAAACCACAGATAATTATGATCCAACCCTGCAGATCTTCTCTGCTCTACAGAGCATTTTAGTCACTTTAAGCTCATTGTTTCAGTCTCATGTCCATAACTGGCCCCAAATACCAAAAAAGGAATGAATATAGTTTGGAAAGACATTTATCTCATATACAATTATTTATAAACTGTTAGCCAAAGTAAATGGACACATGCCACTAAAAGCTCAGTGTTTACTGTTTCCATAAGACTGAAGGTTAAGGATCTGCCATCTTATTTGTCCTTGTCTGGCATGATCACACAGCTGCACATGGTGCAAACACACAGAGTAAAATCTCTGTGTTTATTCCCCCACGAGAGGAGACAAAGAGCTGAGAACATTTGGGACAGATGGACAGACAGCAGGCTTAAGAAGGCAGTGAGACAGATGGATAACTAAAGTAAAAAAAAAAAAATGGCGCTCAGCTACACTTTGACAATCTGTCTCTACCCACAGCAAATGTGGGAGGTAAAGCATGACTCATTTTCTAATCAGAACTGCACTCAAATTAAAAACCAAAACAGATGCGAATAAGATGTCTCACCCTTTTTCCCTGAGAGTGTGCTGACTCAGAGGCTGGCCTCAGATTATGCACATGAAAAGCCGGCACATGTAATTGGTGGATGATACACATTCATTCAGTGTGTGTAGTTAACTTTCAAGGCTCTGTGAAGCACGCATGCTCACACACACACACACACACACACACACACACACACACTAACCTGTGGGTCCGTAGGCAAACACGGTGGCATTGTAGCCTGATATAAGGCCTTCAATCAGCCCTCTGGTTGTAGCTCTGTACACCTCCTCCTGCACAGGAGAGAAGAAAATAAACTTGTAGTGTTTGGTTGCACGTGCATATGATCACAAATTTAATGCCACATTTGTTTAGTTTAAATAGTTTTATTTTAATTGTATTTAACTATTATCTGACCTGACTGGCAGAGTAGTCAAACGCCACATCAAACATGTACGTCTTCTCCCTGGAGCGGTTGGCACGCAGGATGTCGTCCGGATCCTCCATGGGGTCCATCAGAACCACCATCTAATGACGGAGAGGAAGGAAAGGAGAAGGAAAAAGGGGAAAAAAAAAGACACACTGTTGGTGTTAAGTCTCCAAGTCCCTTCAGACATCTGAGCAGCCCATTAACTTGATGATCTGTCTCTCATCAATCACTATGGGAAGTTAAGATAATGAGCAAATGTGTCTTCGGCTCATGAGTTGAGAATCAGCCTGAAAATGTGGCAAAAGAAAATGACCAAAAGGACAGTTGGATCATTACTGAAATGCAGATCTTTTGTCCCAACTAAATTCTGCAGGCACCGGATCAATCACATGAAAGTTTGCTTTTTCCCAGTGGGTCTGGTTAAGTTTGCAGAGGCTGAAGCAGGACATATCCAGCATTTATTGATTACTTTTGTATGGCTCTCACACTAAAAATAAAACAGGTGCCCTAAACTGACTTCTGTTGGTTGAGGATGTATTCAGTCAGCTTATTAAAGCTGGAAGGTAACGGGTGACACTTAAAAATCAGCCTGAAAGCAGTTTTGTAATCCTATTTTTGTGTTTTTTTCCTTTTAAAAAGAAATCTCAGGGTCCAAATAATCACTCAGCCATTTAATATTTTATTTTTTCTTTGTTATAGTTGAGCTACTCCATGGGTGAGTGACACACCACTGGAAGGAAATCAGATTTACTTAACAGTTAAGAGGTTGATTTGCGTGGAGTTTGTTTTTTTCACATCAGCCTAAAAGAAAACAGAAAATGACTGAAAGTTACTACAAAGAGAATATTAAATTTAAAAAAGGCACAGGCAGGAAAAAACAAGCAATTTGAGCTATTTTTAAAATTCTATTTGAGAAAAAGACAGAAAAATAAATCAATTTCTTAAGTAATATTAAGGGCACTTTTCTACTTTTCCATCTGCATTTCTTCCTCCAACATTTCTTTCCAGTATTTAAAAGAAACACCATTGTAAGCTGTCCTCTCCGATATATGACAGGCTGTCCTTGTGACAAAAACAGCCCATGTTCAGATCAAGAGCACTTCGCTGTGCATACATGCATGTCAGCAAGTGGGCATCCAATTAAGCCATCTGCTTTACTCTGAATCCTGCTTTTAGACCATAATGACCCAACCATCAGCTCGCATGCCGTGGTTATTCCTACTGTAGCATCTGCAGCATGATGCCATTGCTAAAAATGTGCTTTTGTGTGACAGTCTGATCAGTTGTCATACTGCATGAGGATACATGGAGACTTGAGATGTCTCATTGTTCCAATTGTGCTGTTTGACGAAGTCTAAGTCTGAACCACAATCATCAGTGAAACCACAGCTCAACAAAAGAACATTTCAGGGACAAATTGTGACAGAACAACAAATGAAAACATAGTTCTGTTTGCAAATGACGGAATCAGAGTGGGTGCAACTGGCTCAACAGGTTGTTAGCAGCTCCTTAAGTGTTGTGGGTTTGAATCTCATACTATGCAATTGGCAGAAACATCAATAACAATAAAGAGAGCAAGATGGAGAGGACCCTTTAGTTCATATTAGATTCGACCATGGGGCAGCTGAGAGTTTGCCAGGATTTTCAGCTGATTAGCGTTGTACAGCGGTGGACCTGGAGTGTCCTCTGAGGCCTGTAACGCAGAAGCACCCGGCTTGTTTGAAGACCCCCTCAACCACTGAGCCGCTTCACTTTGAAGCCTCTCAATTGAAATTCAAGAGGAGAGACAGGGAGAGGGAGGAGAAATGAATGCAACATCGCCACTCGTTTGTCCTTCAACTTTACTCTGTTACTGGGCTCAAAATGTGTCTTTTTTATGCTTTTTATTTTTCCGAGATAATTCAATATTTTTTTTGCATGCATACGGAGAAGATAACGCACGAAGCAGAGAGCATCTGAGGAGAACAGGGCAGCATGTTCCATGTGTGATGCTACTGTTTCCCATCCTCTGGACTTCCTGCTTCTCCTCTAACTTTTCTTTGCATGCCGTCCAGCTTCAATGACGTACGAGATCTGATCGCATTTCACAGGAGAGACAGAGTACCTCTCTTAGTATCAAAAGCACTTTAAGGTCTGAGGCACTTAAGCCACTTAGTCTCTGCCAATCTGGTGACCTTCAGAGCCAATATGTGCAAAGTCAGGAGAATCAGTTTGTCAAAGAATAGGAAAGAGACAGCGTAATAAGGACTAATTAATATGTAAAAGGTTTCCACATTAGAATAACAGATTTGCAGTGAACTCAAACCTCTTTTTTAGGCAAACATTCTCACAAAGTTTAATCAATGAATGGAAAAACCTGCACTAAGTCAGGACAGCCTACTTAGCCACTGTCGTTCCAAAATGTGTCTTCACAGCAGTTTGTAAGTAACCAGACAGATTGACAGCAGGTGTTGTAAGCCCACTGTCACAAGTGTGATGGGACACACACACAAACACACTTAGAGCCTTTATTGCATTGCCTGCCTCATATTGATTTTGTGTTTTTTGGAGCTGCGCATGTTGGGACTTTCAAGTTCTCTCACAAACAACTCTGATTTTTGAAAGCAACAGCAGTGCATAATATAGCGTTTAGTCTCAAAATCTGGGCACAGAAAAACCATGCACAGGAACATTATATGAGCACACAAAATGTTATCAGCAAATGGAAAAGCCTGCTCGCGGCACAAACTGAGTCCTGCAACCACAGGGCTGTGACAAGCCAGATACACTGTTTCTATGAAAAGCACAGGGCTATTATATCAGATTGTATTTCCAATTGTTAAAACCTATATATGGATGGTTAGAAGTGGATTACAACAAAAAGGCATACTGGGATTTTACTACTTCTTCTAAATACATTTGACCCGATACCCATTAGTTGAAGTTCTGTAAAATCTGCAGTTACATTTGCAATCCTCCTCATTTGATACTGTAAATTGTCAAAAATCAACAATCACTTGAATGAAAAATATCATCTTATAAACAATATTTGGTCTCAGAAGTTCGTGGAAATCTTCCATTCCATCAACAGTATGTGTTGTCTTATCTTGTGCTTAAAAATAAAAGACGGCACAAACGTTGCTGTTTCCATTTAACGTCTGCGCTCTTGATGTCAAACATCCACATGAGTATTAAGTATTAATGTGATTAAGGTTTGCACAGAACAGTGAAGGCAAACAGTAATTCCTGAACTGCTGCACCCAGACTATCATCAAGTCAGTATTTTTATATTCATAAAGTGATCTGACAGTGCAAACATAAATAGAGTTTAGTTAAGCGATCTGCACACCAAAGCTGGAGGCAACAAACATGGACTCTGATTACTTCTGCAAACATGCAACCGTGTCTGAAACATGCACCAAAAAGGTTTCAATATTCTTTTCAACACTAAAATATGACAATGGTGTTTTTAAAAATTACCCACTGTATAGAGCACAGCTTTGTGGTGTGCAATATGCCAGTTGTGTGTGTGGGTGCAAGGCTGAGTAAAAGAGATAATTTAGCCAGCTAAGTGTGAACCTCGCTTGTTACTATACGCATCGTGTGTGCGTGTGTAATTGTGTTTCTTGAGAAAGCTAATGAGCATGCAACAATGCTCTTACATAATGTACAGTGGGTATCAAATAGTGTGTGCATCCATGCACAGTTTTGTCCGTGTGCATGCAATTGAGGAAAATCCCAAAAGGCCAAGGGTGTTGATAACACCTCTTGTCCCATCTGTCATCTGTGTTCCTTGAGTTACTGAACCTTCCACAGCTCCACCCACGAACATCCACACACAGCAGCTGCTGCTTGGGCAGACTCTATACCACTAATTTTCTTAAAGTCTTCTGATAAGACTGTAAGGTGCTGGCTCTCATAACAGTACACTGTGTAGCAACATAAGACAGGATGTCTGGGCATGTGTCTTCGGCTTTTGATGCCAACACTGAACCAAAGGCAACCTCCCTGACCTTAGACTTTGCCAGCACAGACGCCCTTCACAGCGCACTGTTCTTTGAGTTCAATTAAAACACTTCTGAGCAACAAAGAGTCTGGGGTGAAGTTCGGGTCAGTCTTAGCTGTTGAGTGTTGCCGTGTGGTGCACAGAACAGGTTAGAGAGCATTTTGAAACACGGCAGTCTCATGGAAACCATTAAATCTCCCACACATCCTCTCTCTCTCTCTCACACACACACACAGTTGCATGGAAACATGTACTCATATACACATAGCAACTAAGAAAGCAGCATTTCATGCCCTCTGCAACAAGCAAGTTGGTGCAGGCAGGGTGGCGAGCGGCATGACTGACCACAAGAGCTGAGGCCAGCACACACCCGCGCCATGTAGGTGTATTTATGAGGAGGCGTCTGTTGGTTTTACACTAAAAACATTCAGTTAATGGCAGCTCTCTTGATTTATAGCCCTTTTTTGCACAGGACCATTATTACCAGGGGACCTTGTGTGTGATTTGAAAGTTGTGCCCCCACAGTCTGTTTAGGGTGGCACATTTGGGGAGCAAAGCTGTGTGAGACTTGAACCAATGAGGAGTCTAAAAATTAATTGGTTCTTCTACAAAACATCTGCAACAATTTTTATTTCTAGGAAACTGTTTAAGAATATGGCCACAATTTGCCGTTTCAAGCTCCTCAATCGTGAATATTTTCTTGTTTTCTTGGACCTACATGGTATTAAATATTTGGGTTTTGGACTGATAAGATAAAAAAAAGATTCTGAAACCTCTGAAAAGAGTTTGCTGTAATTTACAGACCAAAGTTTTTAGGCAAGAAAATGACTAGGGAGATTAAATGACCAAAAAAATTATTAATTTCCGTCCTCATTCTCTGTATTTATAAGTGTTATGTCATAAGCAACAAGTAACAAAAGGCACATCACAGCACACACACCCACCCACCTACCCACCAAGGAGTAATTTTTTGTTTGGATAAAGCTTATGATTCATCTCTACATGGACTGACATACAATCACACAGCAGGATCCATTGAACACAGTGAACAGACGAGTTGGAATCAGTAGATTTAGCCTCAGAGAAGCTGATTGATTCATCCCTGTCTTTGCTGCTTTTGAATCATGAATCTTAAAAGGCTTAAAAACTGAGCTGAGAGTCTGTGAACAGCTGCACAGCAACCACTCTACAAACACAACCGGCACAACACAGCAAACACACAGAACCTGATAAGATTAATAGACATGACGGACGGGTTCTGGTGTTAATGAACAAAGTAGTAGGCAAGCTGTAACTATGACAATGGGACGTTGGCTGTGGCTCAGGGTGTATTTATCAGCTATCTTTGTCTTTTTGCCGATGTGTCTGTTTCTCTAGCCTCTTTAATTGTACAACCTTTCCAATAATGAAAGTCACTCTAGATACACAACAGCCCTTTTTACACAGATTGCATAATACCACATCAAGAACTTGAGCATAATGCCACCATAGTGTGTGATTTTCAATAGGACTCTGGCTATGTGGAACCTAAAGATGCACAACGTGTGATGTGTGACAACAGCGTGAGTGTCTAGTGTTGTGTGTTTCGTAAGATTTGATTAGTTTACATTTGCATGTCTGATGCCTTCTGTTACTATGGACAAGTTATCTTAAATGTTATTGTGACTTAGATATTTGTTTTAAATTAAATGCTACTCAATAGCCAATTATTATCATTGAAACTTCGACATTAAAAACAATGGGTAGTAAAAGATTATGAAGAAACTTTATGACTCTGTCCTTCAAAATGACAGACAACAACAAAGTCTGGCACAACCTCTGAGTTCAATAGTGTTTTATGCAGGGAGTGATGTCCAGGGTCATATTTTCCATGAGGATCTAAATTGAGCCTTGTTGCTCTTTCAGCTGGGACCAATCATCTCTTTTTAGCTGACTAATCCATGGGTGACACGAAAGAACACATCGTTTTTGACTCAAGCGGGCCTGAAGCCTTAAGGATCCAAGAACCGCATGAACCAGTGAAATGGAAAGCAATTTCCTGGTCGACAGCCTCTGTAAACGTGGTGTCAATTTTAACAGTTTTAATCATGCGGTCCCTTTTCACAATGGACTTCACATACTACTAGCTACTTTTCATTTGGATGCAATGCTCAACTCAATTTAACATGACCCCCGGGAGCTGACAAAACAAATGGTCAGAGCGTGAATTTACACACTGTGGCTATGAAAAAAAAAAAGGAGGCTCCTAAAATATTCATGTCCTCACAAAGATCGCCCAAAGTCAAAACAACAGCTTGCTTATGCAGCGACATGAAACCAATTAGCGTGATGGACTTATGTATGTGCCATAAAAAGCAACAGGGTGTGATGAAGCGCCGCTGCCAATCACCTTTCTTGGTTGATGGGTTTTCTAATCATCAGGACCTGCTGGTCTGCTCGTTAAAGCAGCAGGGTTGACTTGGTTGGCCATCTTGCTGATTATAGCACTGCTAGCATCCCAGCTAGGATCCATAATTCAAAGCCTGGATGTGGTACTGTTTCACTGGAGCCAACCTGCCCTGGTTGGTTTTCCCTGACTCGATCCACTGTTGCGTGCCAAGTGACGCAGGCTGCCAACACGGCTAACAAAAGTCAGCAGTCGTGTAGACACCAACTCCTTTTACAAGCACTGGTTTCAATCCACTTAAATAATGGCTTGGACCTCTAATAAAATCACAAAAGAGCAACTGAAAATCTTAATCATACACTTAAAAAGGAGCAACAGTTCACTATTTACCACTGAAATTTTTACTAGGTGCAAAATCAAGTGTTTTCATGTCTAGCCCAGTATTTACTGTCCATGATCACCACAAACAAGCCTTATTGCCAGCATGTAAGACTGGAGAGAAACTGAAGAAAGTTTAAAGTGTGGCTGCAACTCATTCTTTGAAAAAGGGAAAAAAATTACCAGCCCAAAATTCAAAGACTTTTCATGTACGTCTACACAACTAATGGAAAAGAAAGCAGCAAATCCTTTCATGAAATAAAAAGCAGGAACCAGCAAATGTTTGACTCTTTTCTTTTGACTGACAAATTGATTAAATGATCAGTGTTTGTAAGTCTAACTATCAACATGACTGAAAATAGTCCCTTGAGCAGACAAACAGAGCTGCTGCAAACAAAAGCCTGTCAAAATTAACAAAAAGAAACACAAAGAAAAAGAAACAGGAGAATCTGAGAGACCAGACAACAATAGTAAAAGACAGCAGATGGAGCAGGAAATGTTTTTTTTAAACAAAAGCAGGCAGACGGGGTCTGAATCAGAGCGATAGAGGCAAAATACGTCAAACCACCCATAGACACACTTGTGTCACGTTTTATTGCTTGTGTCCTGACTATATTGCTCTGGTTTCAAAGGTCATGAGGCTACATCCTTCTTTATCATGCCAATAATGCATGACCACACACGTATGGGAGAGATTAGGAGGGGGGCTTTCATCAGTGGGTCATGTATCAGTGGGACATATCTGACGTACATGTAATGTTTTTCCCTGTGAGACGCCATCTTCACTTAACACTCATCTCCATGTGTGACATTTGTTGTTAACGGTGGAGGAGCGTTTCCAATTTAGCCTCAATTGTTTGTGAATTTGAATAAAACTGGGGCTCATGAGAGAGTCTGGAAAAAATTTGAAATTTTAAAAAAAAAAATGCCTGTGATTAGATCTGCATGAAAAAACTTGGTAATTAACAGCAGAGTTGGATGCATTGTTGAGTTTCCCCAAACACAAAACTTAGGAGACAGGGCTCGATTTTTGGGAAACTGACATTATTCAAATAACTTGGGTTCTGGAAACGTGGTTTTGGGAATAAAACTCCCCACCGCAACCCAATAATTCTAATAAGATGATAGGACAACAAAAGAACTGGACACAAAACATAAGAAATTAAAGTTGGGGGTGGCTGAAAAGGAGGGTCACAAAAAGATACAGAATGGAGGCTCACTGAAAGAGAAATCCATCTGCACAGTTTAAAATAAAGTTTAAAAAAAACATCCCAACACACACTTAACCAGAAAACACAAGCAAACAGACAAACAGAGAGTCAACTGATGGTGTTGACTCTCTGGAAACACACAACCAACTGAGCAGAGAAACATCAACCTGATTAAAAAAACCTCTAAGCCAGCTGATTGCCACCAGCTGAGGGAGAACATCACAGGTGCACCAAATAGCTCCTGATGAGGAAAGGGTGAGGGAAGCTCGTAACCTGGATCATAAGATCAAAACAATGTTAAGAGCCTTTAGAAAAAAGCTGGATCAACCCTAAAAATTATAAGCTGATGTTTGAACTTTCCACCAAATTTTACCAAAAACTGTTTTGAAATCACATTTTAATGGCCCTGGAGATGGCAGCATCCTTTCACTGATCAATCACTTTGTTACAGACTAAAAAGCCCAGAGGATAAATCCTTCAGACTCTTTCATTTTTGTACAGATAATGCATATTGTCTGTGTGTATGTGTGTGTGTGTCTGTGTTGACAGCTGGGCTCTCTCTGCATACATTTTAAAATTTCCCTTCCCTTATCTCGAGGCTGCACAATGAAATAACCACAGGGACGTTTAACAGTGGCATCTGTGTGCTGTGTGAAGAGTCCTGCAAAGAACAAAGGATCAAGTTCACAAAAAGAAAGCAATCAGGTCTAAGCAGTGACCTTTACGGGGCAACCTTTCAAGCTGCTCTTTCAGAAACGCAACCAAAGCTTTGGAAAGTCCAACGGGCACAATCGCGGCTGGTTATCTGATAGAAAACGTCAGGGCTGCCCTCTCTGCACCCCAACAATGCTACTGTATATCCCATTTCAGGGGCTCTGAGTGATCAGAGGTGTGTGTACCTGATACAGGGTGCCTGATAGCAAAGTCTGCTCTTCCTTTGAGGTTACATAAGACGTCTGGCTGTGGAAAACGAATTCCAGATCAGTAAAGTCAGACAAGAAGAGCTGTAAGTCCGACTCAGATGCTCATATGTGTACCTGCACACGCACAAACACACACGGGTCTTTGCAATTGGATTCCCATCCTCTTATGCAACACAACAAGTGGTCTTGAGAGATCAAGTGCTGGATGAGAGAAATTTCTTTCTTTCCTTCCTTCTCTTCACTGCATGTCCATTATTCATCCCTCCCTCACTGCCCTCATCATCTTTGTTTGGATGGTGAGTAGCACAGATGTGTTACTGGATAGCAAAGGCACAGATGGTTACAAAGGATAAGAGGAACAATACAGCAATTTGTCATCAATGAAAGCAAGTCATTGAATCCCTGGATCTCAATTAAGTGTGAAGACATGGTGGGTGCAGTGTTTCCCAAAGTTGCCATTAATGTCAGCCCTCAACATAAAGTTATAAAGGACATGAAGTGTCTGTGTCAGATGTTTTTATTTCAAATGAGGGCAAAAATACTTAAATTCAAAGAAACTAATTACCTTTCCCTTGTTGACCGTGTTACAAGTTGTAGTGGCTTTTAAGACTTACTTGAAAATAAGTTTTTGAACCATTCTGCAAACTAACAAAAGGCAGAACCACAAGCACAACCTTCTTGAACCCTGCAGTAATTAGGCTGATTACCAGCAAAGCCATTACTTATCCACTTGGTGCCACCTCAAACAACGAACATCCAAAGGCACATCGCCAACTGGCAGGACAGCTCAGCAGCTGGATGCCAGAGACGGGCTCAGGCTGCTGGCCATTAAAGGTCAGAAGTAGCCTCGAGGCCAGAGGCCGGAGGTCGGCAATATCACAAACTAGGACAATTGCCAATTACCCTGGCAACAACACACCTACACACCCTATGGAGAATTAAGTTACAGCCCTGTGGTTTTTTGTGGGTCACAATCGAGCCACAGGCTGATTATTTGAGTGCCAGAGGAAGAAATTAAGGTTACAGAGGAAGATGTGCAGCCGTTCCTTTGGCATGAAAGAACAAGGTCAGAGAAGGAAATCTCAGGATTTAAATCAAGTCAAATGGAAATTTAAAGAGACACTTGCCCTGACACTGACTCATTTGTGTCGTTGTTGAAATTATTTCTCAAAGGCAGCAGCAAAATAAAGTGTAATATTACATTCCTCCCAAAAAAAATTTAAATATCAGGCCAGCATCGAGACTTTAGGCCCACACTATGTTGATCATCTCCATTCAGTTAATCCAGCCGTGCATCTTTGCTTAGGCAATAATAACTGATCAACATCCTGCAGCGCTGGAGTCAACAGGTATGAAGACTTGTCAGCTTCAGCAGAGCAGCTGCGTGAGTCTGCTGAAACATCTGAACCAGGATAATTGCTGCCTTCAAGTGAAACGTGAGGTTCTGGTTTCGACATGGGAGTCATTATTTTTGACGTTCAGGTGATTTAAGTCATGAGATCACTGTTGCTTGGCAACTGACAGCAATAAATGGTGAAAGATGGATTTTTTTACCTTTCAACAGAGGGGAGAATTACCTTTCACTGATTATTAAAAAAAAATCATTTAAGCAAAAGAAGGCTGACGTCGTACCTCATAAACCTTAAGCTACAAATACAAAGAATAACAGACAAGATTAAACTCAGGAGTTCAGAAGTAAAGAGGCTGCAAGATTTATGCAAAATTCACTTTTTAGAGGTGATAATATAAAATGTAATGACTATCATTCAGAGCTTCATTTTAAAACCTCAATAGAAGCCTTAAATGTAATAAAAATGTCATTCAGTGCTGCCTCCAGTAGATTAAAGGCAGAAAAAAATATGTTAAGGCTTTGGTTAGTAATGTCCTTTTTGAGGATCTTTGCAAAAGGAAGAAGCAGCAAGCTGTGCAGGGATCCATTAAGTACAGTGTCAAGTTAACTTCACACCCATATCCACATGACACTAATAGCAAAATGGTGCTAAACAACATGCTATTTTTGTCCATTTTCACCCAGTTTGCTTCTCCCAGACAGTGTGGAGAGGGCACAGAAAAGCAGCCATTAGTGTTTTCAAGTTACATCAAGTCTTCTGCGGCTGCGGCACAAAATGAACTTTCCATGTGGTTTTAAAATTAGACTGAACTGCATTTGTGGAAGATGATAGAATTTGTGGAAAAAAGAGAGATAACTACAAAGAAACAATCGGTATTGGTGCCCCCCCCCCCGCCAAAAAAAAGTTCATTATGCAGAAAACAAAACTGTGTGACGGAAAAAAAATTAACACACAAAGTAAAACTCAATTTTCAATATTCACTATTTAACATTTAAGTCTATGTCTCTTTAGTATATTTTTAAATTTTATTACTGTGTATGATGTATCTTTTGTTTCAGTAGCACTTTGCTAATGTCAGACAGCAAACGCAGTACTGTTAATTTTCTGTTTTAGTCTCTTCAGCCCATTTTTTTAGCACATAAGCAGCATGTTTTTTATAAAAGTTTAGGATCTTTAGTAAAACTGAAAGTTCTTGGTTTGAAACTGGAGGTGGCACTTTTGTCATAACATTCTGGATTCAAAACTAGACCACAAAGTAGGGTTGTTTTGTTTTTGTTTTTTTTTAAAAATGACTCATATCAGCTTTGCCAAGATGACTCAGTTTTTTCCTGATCTCATCATGGATAAGGCAGGATTGGGTGACACCACTGCTTATGTGCCGTGCGTAAACATTATCAGCCTTAACAGGAGTTGTAATTTCTGTGGACAGGCAGTCTCATGGATGAGCCTCACCAGACAAACAACATGTTGTTATGACGGGGGCATTACACTGAAAACACCCTTAGAGACTTACTCCCTCTAGTTCCTCTAAACCCAAGACTTATGGGAGATGTTTCTATGTAAACATCCTACAATCTCTAGCTGCAACCCTGTCTGTTATCAATGCAACCTCTTTGTCCTGATGTCCCCCCAAGTTGCCTTCATCCACTTGTGTCTGTTCCTGCTTACCAAAGTCTGTTCTGTTTCTTTGGCTCAGTTTGTCAGCGTCTTTCTTTAAGTAGATTGTGAAAAGTTGCTGACTGTTTGTGGGCGCTCTGGTCGTTGTGAGAATCAACTTGTGACCTATTAGTTATGTTACAAGGCACCAATCCCTGCCGGTCTATCTGGCCAGGAGCCCGACAGAGACGATGGCTGGCCTGCACTTCCTGCTTGTGTAAGAGGTATTAGGCGGCCATGGAGGAGGCACGGGAACATTGTACTCTTTATTCTGTTACAAAGAACAGAGCACATACACACATGCACCAACACAGCACCAAAGGATGTGCTCTCATTACAGTTTGGCTTTAACAAAAATGGAAAAGATGTTATGCTCGCCTAACCTGTAACATAATTATTTGGTGAGAACACAGTAAAAGCCCTTTGGGTAGTCCCTTCCTTTCAATCAACCTTGTGTGAACTGAAGAATGACTCAGAAGACAGTGTGGTGTGAATTATTCACATCTGCTACATTATGTTCTTTATTATGAAACAGCTTGATTTGATTTTATAATAGTTTCTTTTAAAATCAAATTGCATAATAAAGTAATTGTAATTCCTAGTTGCCTCGAAGTCCTCACGGCAAAGGCCTTCGCGTACCACCAGAGGGGGCAGTCAGGGGCAATAAGTGTGGTTACTTGAGTACCAGAGGCTGTCCAGAGGAACTAATGGCCAACGCCACTTCAGCATCTAGTCTCCTTCAGAGGCTGCTAGTGGTGGGCTGCCACGCCCTGCCCTCTCATTGAGCTCAGGAGTGGAGGAGCAGGGAGGAGGCGTTGAGAGGGATCACATACAGCTCGTACAAACATGCACAGACCCTCCCACAACGGCCCTTGTCGTAAAAGGGACTCGAGGGAGGGGGGGGATATCAGGGGAATCAGGGAGAGTGTCACTTGGCCGAGCCAAGAGGGAGTCAGAGAGTCAGAGAGAAAATGAAGAAAGTAAAGATAAGCCGCTTCCTGGGGTCAGACGGTCTATTTGTGTTGACACGTTAACCTAGCTCTGAAAAAAGTAGGTCTACCTTCAGCGTGAGAGCAAAAATAAACTCGTCCGTGCTTCTGGTTCATTTCTGCATCTGCCATTGTGACCATTTTGAGATCAGGTGGTTGTGTCTCCGTGTGGAGGTTAAATCTTCACAGCTTAAAAAGGACATGGCTATTTGTAGTCCCATTCACTCTTGTTTGACAGCCAGGAAGCTAATCAAACACTCCTGCCTCGTAAAAAAGATAGCATAGACAAAGCATGCTCTTCTTTATGTTTTAACCCAGATTTTAAACCAGGCTGTTACGCCAATGGACAATTATGCAAGGTGGAACATTTCCATCCCACTAAGAAGGGCACATTAGGACAATAAGAGAACTGGGTCATTTCAGTGCAAATATTGAGGATTCTTGATGCATGTTGATCACTCTCCTTTATCATCAGACCAACAGTAACCTTTCTGAAAATGACTTGAAAAAAATGCAAAAGATGACAGGTGCATTTTCGATCGAGCAATTCTTCCTGCTGGGTTTTGTTCTGAAAATGGGAAAACTGCAGCGTCTATGGAGGAGGTCATTCAAAAACCCTTTCAGTAGTCATGTTTCCATTTAATAAGGGAATTATTTTAAATAAAAATTTGTAAAGTACCAAAAAAAAGGAAAGGGTAATAACTGGAATAAACAGAGGAGTTGTAGTTGTAAACCAGAAACATAACCAGCTGTCACTAAACCTTGAAGAGAAGACAAATAATGTGTGAGACAGAGGAACAAATCAGTTTCCTCATCATCATGTACTTGTTGCTTCTTTGAGACGTATGTATGTTTTCGTATGTTGAATATTGATGAAGACGCAGACAGCTAAAACAGCTTTGGTCCTACTCTTCCTTTGGAGCAAACAGCTCTTAAGTCATGCGCATTAAAAAGATGCCATCTCCCAATATGCCATTTAACTCTTTTTTTAAAAACAGGTAAAAAGCCACCTTCAGTGAGCCTCAAAATTGTTTTTGAAAAATTTGAAAAGCTTTTTAAATTCTGCTAAATCCATTAACCTTTTTCTTTAATTTAATATTTCATAATGTGCATTTAAGTATCTTGATGGAAACAAGACAACTTACAGAGCTGTTTAGAGGGAGGCTGTAACTCTATATGGCACTTGAGGTGAGAGGTGTTTTGTGCTCCACAAAGGCAGAAAACTTGACAATTCATAGTTTACTGTGGTCAAACAGATTGTTTTAGGACCAGGCTGCATAATGTTTTAAAAGACTTGACCTTTTACAAAGGCACGGAGAGCAAAAAGTATGGTGATACGGTTTGTTTACCAACTAGCTGACATCTGCTCTCTTAAGGATCAGAGTGAACCACCTGGCTCAGAGTTTCTTTTTTTTCCAGATAGACGGATATATAAATATTGTTTTTAAGCCTCCATTTCTTTTGTCCTCCATTAGTCCTCTACAAACTGCACACAACACAAGCCCTGCTATAAAACGATGAACATGAAATGTAACCATCAATACTTTGTGCAACACATTTATTGCTACTACCTTAACTAGTCTGCAAACAACCCATTCAAGTGAATTTTCCACAGTAAAATGTTATTTATGACAGCTTATTCATCTGTCGACATGAAAAAAGGGGCGTTTTTTCCCTGCTGCTTTTCCTTATTCTCCCATATGGAGGACTATACCACTGAGGAGCAGGAATAAAAAAAACAAAAACAAACAATGGCCCTGACCTTGTCTGGGTGTCTCCATGGAGACGAGGCCTCGCTATAAAGCACTCCCCACTGTGTGCTGCTGACAGGCCGACCCTGCCAAAGACAAGCTGAACAAGTTCATGGGCTAAGAAAGACATATCCTGCAGGGTGTAAACACTCACTTCTACTGCTGAGATATTTACATCTGCATGTGTGTTAATACATAAACAAATGTATTGGATTACCTGCAAGACTAGAAAAATGCATTGTTTTGGAGTTGGGGGCTTGGGATCTGTTGAAATGTGTTGAAGCTAAATATGCTGTAGGAAAGTAATTGTTTTCTGTAGTTTTTAATGGGTTATAGGTTGTGATTTATGCTGCATCCACCATGTGGATGTACAGTCTCCTTGGTCACAACACTCACTGGTTGATGGTGAAATAAAACTGTCCTCTCTGGTGTCTCATTCACAAGGCTGAATGACCATCTTTATCCCTTGGGGGATAAACATAGCACTCCCCTTAGCCTCTTAAGAGGGGATGATATCAGCCACTGGGTCTTTTATTCCAATGTGGGATTGGAAATACTGTACAACCAAGGCTTGTCTCGGGTCAGTTGGGAACAAAGAAACCAATAACTCCTTCAAGGCCAAATATTGATGGAGAAGACAAGACACTGTATTAATTCCCCCCGAGCTCTGTGATATTTGAATTTTGAAGTAGCATTGTCCTTTGACTGGAGTGAATTGGATCCTGTCAATTCTGTTTTGTTCATAAACAGTGACCAAAAATAACATTCAGCAGTTTTAAAATTACATCAGGTCAAATATAACTGTGTTATTAAATATTTTGGCTCATTAACAGATAATTATGTAAAGGGTACTTTCTGATATCATTTCATTACAGTGTTCTCCATAGTTTCTGCACAGTTTCTCCACCAGTTTTTTAAGGAGTCTGCCATTTTCTTTTACTTTCCATTGTGTCTATGTAAGAGTGAAGAGCCTGTTTCTTAATCTCTTGAACCTGCATCATGAAGATTTCAGCCTCAACATTTTGGCTTTTGTGCCTTTTTGGAAATTACCAGTCAAACTTTCTTTTTTTTGAATAATAAAAAAATGCACTTGAAACATGCTTTACGACTTAGATACAGCAAAGGTTACCTGTTTGGGATAAAAGCCACTTTTCAGTAAAACCTGTCACAATATTATGACCGTACCCTATTATGATACAATAAGATATAATAAAAATAGCTCAACCTTGGCCATTTCATATCTCATTCATAAATCCACCTCTCTACAACTCTGTCCTGTGTACTACTCACTCAAGGACAAGAAAAGCCCATTGAGCATAACAGGCAACAGGTGGTCCATGAAAGGCAGTGAGTGGGAGAAGAGTAAAGCCAGAGACAGAGAGATGGGAGAGACAGGGAGAGAGCAGGTGGCAGAAGGCTTAACCTGAGCTAAAACCCACCCATTGAGCTCATCTCTGCAGGCTTAGCTCAGCCTTGAGATGTCTGCTTTCTGCCAGGAAATCCAGATCTGGGTACTCCCATCCCCTCAGCCGAGTCAGCCACCAGCACCCTGCTAATCTGTCTGAGCGCAGCCTCTTGGCCATATGGCCACAGCCAGTCTGTCTGTCTCACGAACAAAGTAATCAGTACACAATCTTGTGTATTTTTTGAAGTATAACGTGTGAAGGGGATTGTTGTTGTTTGTATATGCAGTATGTTTCTGCATGAATGTGTGTGTGACTTGTCTGATGGCTATGGCAGGTGTAACAGGTATATGTAAACACATTCAGCCATTCCGTGGTCTATAATCTCAAGTCATCCCTGTGTTGTTGTGACCTTCTTCACTACATCCAATCCATCCATGTCAGGGCTTCCCAGGTGAGCTCAAGACACAGGTAAACAGCAGATTCCTAATGTCTCAATAACAAGTGTGTATTGCTCAGTAAGCTCGGCTAATCCGTTGCCGTGAACGTGCCTGAGAGAACCTGATATAAGCCCATAGAAACCACACAACATATGTGTCAGTTTTTAATTTCCTCCACAAACAGAAGCCAGTGTAAACTGTGAATAACAAGAACACACTGCAGGTGAAAGTGAACAGGAGAGACACAAAAACATATTTTTCACTGAGGTTTGGTTGAAAGAGTGACAATAACAAAGCCTTGTTATGGTGGCTGTGTCAGCACCTTATCTACCTGCCTACCGCTATGCTCTAATCCCCCGTGTCCAAGCCTATTTTAATGATGTCATAGCAGGCAGAAGTGCTGATGTTGTCCTTAAGACTTGTAATTAAATTACTTCTTAGAAGACAGACAAATAAGACGGGCCTCAGCCCAGTGGATTATCTGTTTCTAGAAGTGTTCTCTAGCATAATCCTTCAGCAACAACAACAAACACAACTGATCAAATCCTTGCTTGAACATAATGTTTCCCTTCAGCACTGGTCAAGGCTGAATCACTATGTCAGCTGTTGCTATGCTGTTACTTTTCTCGCTTTATCTTGGGTAATTAAAAGGAGCTGCCCACCAGCAGTATGCCCACCACCGCCTCAATCTGCCTACTCCGAGCAGGGAGACACCTCAGCAGGTTACCAGTCACGAGGCTCATTATCATTTGCACTACATTCATCATCATCACACACTCTGCTGCTGGTACTGCTAAATGGTCTCCAAGAGGGACTGATGCAAAAGCCAAGGCTGCTGGTAAACATAGTCCTCCTGGAGCTTATATTTGTCCATCTTAAATAAGTGACTGTGCTCTATGGACAGTATCCCCTTCAGGCTTCTAATATGAAATGATATTAAAATTACTGTTTGATATTAGGTTCAATTGTTTATTCCGATGTGTTGCAAATCTCTTTGTGTTATTATTTTGGCTCATTTACATGAACTTCTTTGCTCCTCTATATGGTACTGATGCAGGCAGAGGGTTAGAATAAAGATAAACACAAACAAACATTGTGGAAAATGAAATGGCTTTGTACGCCAATTACCAAAATAGTTGTTAATACATTTTCTAGTAATCATCATAACATATCAGCTGGAATAGAAACAGGGATCAGGTTAACTGACAGTCCCCAAATCAGCTTCTGGTGTGTAAAATATAGGATGGAATATGAACTAGTGATGTAGTGGTGGCTGCTGACAACAGCTAGCAGTAGCAGAGAAGTAAGCAACAGTAAGCTAAAGGCAGCAGCAGTGTCTTAAATGGAAGATTATGAGTTAGAGCTATTGTAGAGGTTGAATAGCATCAGCAGTCAGCATCATCCAAGTGGAACATTTTTTGTAGATGAACTTCCTGTTCTTTACTTGTCTTTAGTTGGCGCTCAGGGTGGCATTAATGACTTAAAAGCATATCAATTTCAAAAGCTTTCTTAAGAGCGATTTTACAGGCTCTCTGATGGAACTTTTTGCAGCTGAGTTTCATTGTAAGTCTGACAGTGTGATGCAAGTTAAACAAGTTAAGGAGGACTCTTAAAAATGATTAACTGACATGTAATTGCAACATAAATCAAACAGTAAAAATTCCTGAATTCTGCACTAGTCCTAACTCTTCATCAGTCTCATTGTGAGACAGAATTACCATCAGCAAGAATGTTTGAAGTGTAAAACAGTTTTGCAACTATTCAATTTAGCTCCAGTCATTCATTATGGCAAGGCTGTTAGTCGTTTGCTTATGAAAGACTGTGAGCTATTCTATTAGCCATTAGAAAGGTCACTCTCTTTTCTAAATGGTCTGAATCATCCACCATTATTTTAAATTAAACATGACATTTGAGGTTAACAAACAAGGTGGTTTTAGAAAGAGCTGTTGGCTTTACCTGCGTCCCAGCAGACACCTTATCTGTGCAGCCTCATGACAGGCAGGAAGAGGGGTCCGAAACGGAGACAACAGCCCTCTCCCATACAAGCACTGACCCCATCAATCACTCACATGCATGCATGCATACTGCATGTGCAAAGAGGTAAACAGTTTACCGTAATACACACACAAACACACACAGACACAAACAGCGGTGGAGCAAAGGGAGGTCATCTCACCTGGTCGTCCACTCTGTGGGCCACAATCGTAGCCGCCTCCTCCTGCTCAGCATCACTGAGGGGTCGGATCCTCAAAGCAACCTGCGGCGAAGCAGAATTAATTTAGTAATCCTTAAATTTAATCAACACAGAGATTTTCAATTTGCTGAAATGGTTAGAAAACAAATTGCGTTCTGCCTTGATGGGTAAGAAGGACACTAACAGCACACCCCCTGAGTACCCCCGCTTCTGCTACAAATTTGTTTTTGTTTACAAAGGATGTGTGTCTGGAGACTGATGCAGTTGTATTTACTGTTTTATTCTACTACACATATCTTTTACTTTGACCATTAAATAAAAGGAAATCACACTAGTGTGGACCAAATTCATGGAGGTGCTTTACATTTCATGAGTAATCTTTTATGAGCACAGGAAAATATGTTTTTTTTGCTTGTTTGTTTGTTTGTTTGTTTCACCAAATAAAAAAGAACATTCACATTTAATATGTTCTTCACTTTGAACCAAACCCTGTTGAAATTTCATATGAACTTTATTTGCTTGCTTTCTCTAATTTCCAGCCCTACAGCCCGAACACACGCAGCTGATCAACTCATGTTAACTCATATTTTCCATATATGTAAATAAATATGAGTATAAATGTGTTGGACTGTCCGTGAGTTTTCGCGTGGCAGACTGGCGACAGGTCTAGTGTGTACTCTGCCTTCTGCCCAGTGCATGCTGGGATAAGTTACAAGCACCCTGAATGTGATAAACAAGTGCAGAAAACAGATGGATGCATAAATTGATTATTTCAAGCCCACATGTCACGCTTAGTCACTTCACAGTTGGATCAATGTCTATTTCCGCTATAAAAAATTAAGAAACAGATTACGATGATGACATTTTCACTTGATTGGCTACATTCACTTGTAGCTTTAGAGAGTAAACTCACAGTACGGCATTTGGGAGATATAAAACTACCGACTTAGTGGAACATTTTATGCCTGAATATTCTTACATGCAGTCAATGGGACAAAAACAGACAAAGACAACCGCAGCGCTGGTTGAATTTACTCTAAGGATGGCATGCATATGAGACACAAACATATTCAATTATAAGTAACAACTCTGATGTATTCTGTGGCACTTAAAAGTAATACTGGCATGGCTCTTTTTAGGTTGTGTGTAATAATAACAATGATAATCATAATAGTTTAATAGTCGTAGTGTAAAAGTGTTCCACCAAAGTGTAATAATGAGGTATCCTCTCTGTCAGCACCCTGTAGAAAGTGTATTGCATGCTGGACAAGAGAGAGGCCAGGCAACTGAAACAGCACTTCAATTATTCAGACATAGGCAGCAGAACATAGTGCTGGTAGTGTAGGACTGGGAAATCTGACAATGTGACACCAACAACACATGGTGTGAATTTAAAAAGAAGAAACTAGTTATAAAAACAAACTAACAAACAAAAAAAACCCCAAACACTTTGTCAGGTAAACATGTACAATCTGATGCAACTGTTCTGCCATAAACTCTACTGTTTTCACACCTATAATGATAGGTTTTCTTGAGACTGTAATAGAGGTTTTTAATTTAAATGCCATGTTTTAACATTCATGTCATAGTCAGTGGATGCACTGCACTGCATTCATAAGTTGTCCCAATATTCAGCATGTAAATAGGAAACATAATTAATTAGAAATACCTCTAAATATAGTGTAGACTGGCACAACACCACTTTTGGCTATGACCTCAACATATGATTGAATTCAAAATGTCAACAACAACTTATTATAGTCATTATAAATGGGAACAGGTGTATTAGATTACATTAAATTGTACAGGTGGAACAGTTAAAGTGGCCATTAAGTGTAAAGTTAGGAGCAAATTTCAAAGTCTTCCTATCTTTCTTATACTGTTCAGGTTGAACGTTACTGATTACTAACAACAGATTGTTTACGTAAAGGTTAAACTCATCTAACTTAGATGCTGAAACGTTTAAATTCATCCCTGCTCAGGTAAAAAAAAAAGACAAAATGACAGTCTGTAGTTTGAACTCACAGTTAGTTGGTGGTCCTTTGACTCCCCGGTGTCCTTCATGGTCACTGTCGGTCCGAGTGGAGGATAATACGCGTCAACAACAGAAGACGGGACACTGGACCATCCTCCTCACCGTCGGTACCTGCATGCCGCCTCACCTAAAAAACACCTGCAGCCATTTGGCTCGCACACACTTTAACAACTCGTGGATTCAGCCGTAACGGTAACGATCTCTGACTGCTTTCTCGGAATAATAACAGCAGCTAAACTAACGTTACCGAGCCAAACACTTAACGACCACGAGTCCCGGCTTAACTATCTGTGTCCTCAAACGTCCAGCCTCCGATCAACCGTTCGTCCCGTTTCCCCGCTTTAACCGGTTGGAAACACGGAGAATAATTCAAGAGCCGCGGAGAGAGAGACAGGTGTGTAACGCCACCGGCAGCCCACCTGCTACCGTCACTTCCCTGTCCGTCCTCGCTGCTCTCCGCTGCCCTGCTGCCGTTGATGTTTTCTAGCTTTGCGTGTGTGTGTGTGTGTATGTATATATGCGCGCGCGTGTGTGTGTGTTTATGCGCGCGCGTATGCGTTCGTGTTGTCCCTGGAGATCCGCGGAGCCGCTATCAAGCTAACGTTAGCTAAAGTAAAACTAGCTAAACCATGGTAACTTAACTCTGTTTCAAAAATAAAAACCGACATTTTTCCCGTGTTTATTTTTTAATGTTACGGCAAAAAAAATCAATACAACATGCATTTTGACTATTTTAAAATTATGTGACTGTATTTTTAATGTTAATCCTTTGCAAATACGAACATATACATTAAAACAATGACTTTGTTTAAGGTTAGAACTTTTTTATTTTTTACTTAAACAGGACTAGGCCTATGTATAAACAAAAGAATATAGTGGTTTTGTAAATATTGTTCCAATAATGTTTTTTTGCAGTACTGTTGCATCCATAGAGCTTAACTGTTAGCAAGACTATGCTGCCATCTGCTGGAAGGACTAAAAAAGATCCTCCTTTGTGAATCAAGTTTCATACAACTGATTGTCCACAAGATTATACTACATATAATGAATGATTGTAAACAGAAAAGGAAAAAAACATCAAACAAACGCATCAGTCATTTCCTAATTTTTGTTAAATGAAAAAAAAAGTAAAAAAACAAAAATAAAGGTAAGTTTCATTCAAACAGCAAGTGTCAAACTATGATTGCATTGGAAACCGATGCAAAGATTTTCTAAGTTCAATGTTATTATAAAACAAGTGCTTTAGGAAATATAATTTAACTAAAAACACCAGGTTCTACTGAAATTAGTACTTAGTTCAGTAGCTTGGAAAGTGTACTTAGTTACTCTCAATCACTGCCAGGTGAACCAGCAGACTCAGAGAGCCAATTCCTTCATCGGCCATGTTCAAATTAAAATATCTTTTTTGTTTGTTGAAAAAAAAAAAGAGACTGCGAAAGGAATCGGTCATTATTTGTGGCGTTTGCAGCTATTCAGGAAGTGTAAACAGATGAATCAATAACATAATTTTCTTCTAGAGGCAGCTGTATCTCTTACAAGCATTTAGTAAGCAGTGCAGCTGAAGATAATTTGGTGTAATAGAAAATAATGCTCTTATTGCAACTGTGTCCATTTATTTTTTCCACATATGAGCTTATATAACTAATCTGGAATTCTTTCAAGAACTACCCTTTATATATGGGAAAAGTTTTTAATTACAGTATTTGGGTGCAAGATTTTATATTATGCATATTATACAATAAGTTCAGGAAATTGTGTATCCATTGCATCCAAAGGACTTGAAGACCCAACAACAAAATGAAAACACATCATGTTTTACCCAAAACTGATTTATTGAACTCACAGTTAGACCCTGAAGTTTAAGGTCACACACAAAATTAAGCACCAGTCTCAGTGCCTGTACAATGCAACATGCTAAGAGAAATGACACTCAAGAAAATAATTAATAATAAAAAAAAAATGTATGTATTAAATCCCTACAGAAAATCATTGTTAGTCAATACAAACAGGGACTGTTTGCAAGGTTTGAATCGATGGAAATAATTACCTGAATATTCTTATTAACTGTGGTTAGAGCAGCACAGCTTCCCAAGTTACGACCCAATCTACAACTTTTTTGTTTTAGCTGGATTAGACAGGCAGAGAACATTAATGGCCCTTTTAGAAAATACAAAAAAAAACAAAAAAACAACTGTGATCTTTAAGTGACATTGCCACACGAAACCTAGAAAAAATATATAAAAATGGCACATTGTTTAAACAAAAATAAACCACGTCAGAATGAGACAAGAGTCTGTTATCGTACAACTTATTTACAGAGGCTGTGGTCTCAAAGTTGTCTCGTCTCCAGGAAGGTTTAGAAACATAAAGCTTCAGTTGCAGGCATGTCTGTGTGTGCATGTAAATAAATTATACCTCATCAATACCTCCTGCCACTCGTCTGTGAGGCCGTGCTGTGTTTGTGCTTCACAAATATCAAGCATGACGCACAATACAAGGAAAATATTATGCCATGTTTACATCATCTGTCATTTTCACATTTTTCTCTTTTTGGAGACCTGAATGTAAGTTTTAGAAAAATCTCTTTGAACATGAAGGTGAAAACATTTTTTAAATTGCCTCTTTTTTTTTTTTGTTATTGTGATCGCATTTTAGTGCTCAACTTCAGCAAGGAATGAAACCTCAAAATTGCGTCTATCACCTGTTTTATCAAAGGTTCGAATAATTTTTTTTTTCTGCATAAAGGCAGTCGAATCTTTGCCATCATATTCTTTTTCAATTCAACATGTTAGAAGCAGTTTAAGTTTGACAGCAAGTGTCAGAAAAATTTAGCAAGTTCCCCCACAAGTGACATAAAAGTGTCATAATGATTTATGAGCGTACAACTGTTCAAATATGATTCCTTCGTCCTGAGACTGCAGAGACTGGAGTCCTGGACTGACGCCATGTTGCACACTGTCCTCTGTGATGCCTGGAATAGCAACACACTCTTTGTCTGTCGGGCACGTGTGTGTGTATGTTTGTGAGATGCTGTTTCCCTCCTTGGACAGATAAACAAGTCTATGCTTGGAAGTCGTTCCCAAACTGTCTTCTCTGTTCCTCGGTCATGGACAGATAGGTGGCCCTCATACTGGGGGAGTACTGTGGACGAAAGGTAAGCAAGCAGAGACACATTATGAGACTGAATGAGCTTCAGGTGAAGTTTCACAGGCAGGAACTGAAAGGTGGCTCTTTAAAGACTGAAGCTTAAAGATGGATGGCAGCTGTATTCAGCCTGGATTCGCAAAAGTTACAGTTGATTTCAGTGACGACCATGTGACAACCTCAGAGGCTAATAAAATGAAGCTAACAATTAAGTGCCAAAAACTGAAGTTCCTAAAATGGCCACTTGAGGCTGGCACCAAAAACAAGCCTATCCTCAAGAAGCCTCATATTAAAATGGCCAAATTTATAGGAGAAATTATAATTTTTACAGCTGGAAAGAAATTAGCTACAGAGATCAAAGAACAGTTTTGATCTTAGAGGAAAGATCTGAGCGTGTTATCAATCATCTGACTGATGGTAAGAAATCAGAAATAGCACCATTCCTGTTAAATTTGCGTTATCATTCTGTCTCTGTCTAGCAGTTGCTCTGAAATATGTTTTCATCAGTTTTCATCACCTGATCTCTGCACCCATCTGCATACTTGCTCCCATTTCCCTCACAGGCTTTTCTTGTATTTAAACCTGCTCTTTACCCCCGGTGCAACACTGTGTGTATTCCATCCTTTTTTTTTTTTTCAGCTTGTCCTTTTGGACTCTTATCTACATGGTTACATCCCCTATGGACCTGTTTGCTTATTTTGACTGAGAACCTGTTACTGGTTACTTTTGAATGTTGGTAAAGATCACTGGCAGAGAGGTGGGTGATGCTGCAGAAGAGGTTTGAGAAGTTTTAATGGATGTTTAGATAGAATTTCACACAACTCTGGGACTTCAATAAAACTGCTTAAAATCTAAGTTGACTACAGTTGCCATCTTTTGAGCCATAAACTTGTAAGAGCCAACTTTCAAGCCTGCAGATGCTGAGTTTTATGCTAAAATGGGTGTTTTTTGCAGAATATTTCTTAAGGATTGACTCGGGGCGGAGTTAGTTTAAACAAATCAATCCAAGTACAATCAGCAACATATCAGACACTCAAGATTTACTTTAACATCCCTCCGTCACTACTCAAGAAAAAATAAAGTAAATAGCACTTAACATCTCCTGGTGCTCCTTTCCTTGTGGCAATGCAAACTACAGAATCAAGTAACTGGAGCAGAACTGCATGCACAGGGAGGCTAACTGTGAGGAAATCCTGGGATGTAACTACAGTACCACCCTGTGAACACCAGGGGAAGACAAACCCTCACTAATTCAAACAGACTCTCTGGAAATGAGGACAACAGGTTTGTGAGCTGAAAGCCATGCCAAACAGGAAAACTGCACAGGAACCAAACAAAGTGTGGTGAGGTGAAGGACAGGTAGAAGACGGAGATGCAAAAGAGGAAAAGTGAGGAAGTTTAACCTGAGGAAGAGTTGAAAAGACTTACTCGGTTTCTATATTGCTGAGAGTATATCTCCAAAAGTTGATTAAAAAAAAGAGGAAATATAGAAATGAAAGATATAAACAAACAAACAAACATACACATGACGAACGAACAAATAAAAAATATATAAAAGAAGCTGTTAGCTGCAAACTACTGCACGGTGCTGTACAGTTGTAGTCATGAGGATAGAGAAGTCACATCACATGTTTTTGGTTAATTTTAACTGGGACCAGAAGCTCAGGGATAATTAAAAGATGACTGACATAAGCAAAAGAACTAGATTTTCATCTTTTTCATCCACAGAAACTGTGAAAAAAAACATCAAAAGTAAAAAAATCTGATCTTAAAACTTTGTGGAAATAAAACTTTAGCGATAACAACAACAATGCAATTTGTGAGGAATAAAATATAAATGTGTTTTTCATTCCCTGACCTGATTATCATAACACTGTCTCTCTAAATTATCCTTTCAAAAGACGGTTACAAACTCTGATCTTAAGTAGATCAGATGCATGCAGAACGCATTTAACTCCTGCATTTCACCACACACTTGTGCATCATGTTATCAAGAGGCTGTGCCCGATAAAAAATTAATCCACGATACTTCTATTTTTATCATCATGATGTACAGTAACAGGAGACAAGTGGCACAGCAGGGGGGCGAATTTATTCAACGAAGAGGAAAACCTTCAGTGTCAACAGTGAGCGAGCGTATGGGTTAAGACCCGTGTCGCTCCCTCCTGAGGATTTGGCCCGAAGGAGGCTGAATGATGTTCAGTTCATGATTAAATATTAACTACATTACTTCTCCTCTCCCTGCTTTGGCACTGCAAGTTATAAAAAGGCAGAAGAAGGCACAGTGTATAGTGAAAGTACCATCAAAAAGTTGGTTAAAAGGTTATTGGATATGGCTCAAACCTTTGAGTGATGTGAAGATAAAACTTTAAGGAAGGATGTGAGCTGAGTCACAGAGTGAAAATAAGAGCAGTTATTTATAATAAAACTATTTCCTGTGCTTTAAGGCTACATGTGTCTGCTAGCTCAGAGGGAAGTGACATCATAGGAAAGACTTGGCCTCTGGGACCCAACGCACCGATGGGGGTGGAGAGCCTCGGCCTATCAGAGGCACGTTCTCGTAGCGTGGATTTCCCCCGAACAGAGCCGTCTGGTTCCTGAGAGAGAACGAAAGACTCCGCTCAGATTTCTGGAGGGGCTTACGAACATGTGAAATTTGAAAAAAAAAATCACACTTGGCTTCACTCACATGTACTCTGACATGGGGGCGTTGGAGACCGCTGGGGCGGGCGGGTGCAGGCTGCTCTGGCTGCCCATGCTGCTGCTGTAGCTGCAGAAGCTGTGCATGTTGGTGAGGTTTGGATTCTGGGAGCCTATCCTCCTCGCCCGCGGGTTGAACGGATCCTCCTCGTCAATGTCGTCGTACTCTCGTTCTCTACAGAAACATCAGCAGAAGAGGAGACGGATGATTGGTCCGGAGGTTTTTTAAACTAATGTGAGGTAAAAGGGGACTAACGTATGAAGTTAATGACTCTAACATGGCCCAGTGACTAATTATATCTGATGTCTTTAACATAAAAATATTCATTAATCTGCTCTGAACAGGAAAAAGTCTCTTCTTACTCTATAACTCCAAATCTCGAATCGTCCCAATTTTAGTTGTCTTTGGCATTAAAGTAATCCAGTATTTGTTTTCTGCTCGTCTGTGGGAACATTGCAAACAAAAACCCTTAATAGCCAATTCAGCATACTTAATGGGTGCCAATTAGCCAAAATATAAACAAATATAGACTAAAACAACAGAGCTCAGGTTGCAGCCTGCAGCTTCACTCAGTGAATCCAATTACACGTCCTTTTTATATCCCCTGAAGTTCCAAAATTTGGAGCGTGATTACTTCTAAAATGGAAGAAAAAGGTCTGAAAGACTTTGCAAACCTCTGGCTGAGTGTGATTTAAACTTTAATTGGATTATGAATGTTTTAACTCGCGTACAATTGGAATGTCCTGATGACTTTCACTGACTCATCTCGTCTAAAAGTAAAAATAAAAGGCTCAGAAAACAGTATAAATTAAGCAGAGTTGAATCTAAACAGTGTTCGCTAGTTCGCTCATCCCTGTTGTACAGAAGGCAACACTGCTGCTGATCATTTTTCAAAAGCATCCACAAAGATTTTGGCTTCATAGTCTATTTAGAAAAAGCATGAATATCAGCTTAACAGAGACTTGAAGCTTTCTAGTGATCCACCATGGCCGACATTTCATCTCCCTTAAATTATGATAAATTTGTGCTTTCAGTATGCACTCGTAAATCTCTTTGGTGATGAGTTGTAGGACGCTCAAAGGTTTGACATTCAGACATTCAGTCAGCTGCCGATTAGCATTTACAGGCTCTGCTGTCAGGAAATCAAACGCAGAAAACAGACATGAGCAGGGCGAAAGAGATGCATCTGAAGCGTTAGCGTGCCTCGACAAGAAGCCTATTCAAAAACAGACTCTGCTTACATCTGCAAACATGATGATAACGGAACGGACAGAGACATAAAGGTGATAAATTACTTATTGTGATGGATCATCTTCCTCAAGGCAGACTCCATTCTTTGCATTATTCTGCCCATATGTTATTTTTCATTGTTTACTGAAATGGGTCAGAAACAATGCCAGCCTGAAGGACAGGAAATTAATCAAAGACTGCGGCATGCTGTCGTAATACAAATGACTTTGTATTTAAACGGGTTAAACATGCGAAAAACAGCTTTATGGTCCCATAAATGGATAAACAGTCGTGTTTGAAATCAACAGCGAGTTTCCATGAAGGCAGCACACAGAAACAGAGTAATTCCATTGATTTATTGGCTATGTATGAAAGTATTTGTTTCCCAACATTGTGCACTCACACAACTGAATCTGTGTTTGTAGCACAACATCCAAGCACTTGAGCAATCATGAAAAATATATTCACACACACACACACGTGCACTAGTTGGCTCATACATTACATGAAGCTGCATAGAGATGGCTGCAGGATGAGGAAATGAGGCCGCATAGGCAGGCAGGCAGGCAGGCAGGCAGAGAACGAACTGACCTGCAGGCAATTTGTCTCCATGCCCGGGGAATGGCACACAGCATAACAGTGAAGGCACAGGCTGCCAGGATGGAGAAGAGGCAGAGGTAGAGCACCCCCTCCACCCCGTCGTAGCACACCCCCACCATTGCATCCAGGTAGTCCTAAAGAGGTCAAACACATAATAACACAAACAAAAGAGGCAGATGCACAAACAGTGTGCTTGTATAGTCCCCTGGTTTTACCGTCATGTTTGAGTTGGAGAAAAAGCACTCAGAGAGCCGGAGTGTTTTATCTGTCGGATAACATAAACTCTATTTGTGTCACGCATTTCAACGGGAAAGTTCAACATTATTCATTTAAACTGCACTGTAGTCCTACAGCTCACTGTACAGGTTTCACTGCGCAGGAAACTCACATAAACATCAGTTACGTCCAGACTGATGAAATATCTGTTGCCAAGACTTTGAAATAAATTTGATAAAGTTCTCAATATATTTATATGTATGATTCCAGTATATCATTTCCATTAAGGAACATGCTGTCTTCACTTAGAGGCAGTTTTAACAGAGGAGCACAGAGGATGAGGAGCTTAATCACATGGTGCAAACGACAATCACCTGAAATTTAATATCAGCAAAAACCAAGGAGCTCGTGATGGACAACAAATGCTTCAAATACGGATTTTTAGTGCACAGAAGCTACAAATTCTAAAACTTGAAGGCTTCATAGACATCATCAACCAGTCTGCATAGAGAACTAAACAATCTGCAAAAAGTTTTAAGGTGGACGTCCATGATTTTTGTCACCAGTTCAGTGTGAAATATAGACACAATCTCTCCTTCTGTTCCCTAATTATGGTTCTGATTAATGTCCAGAAAAAAGTCATTATGGTGTCACATGGTGTGAAACTGACCTTTGACCTTTTGGATATACAGTTTAATGTCCCCCCTTTGTCGTTTTATCCTTTTAGACATTTGTGGGAAGTTTTGTCGTGAACAGCATTTTCTTTCTTCCGTCATGTTTTTAAAAGCATGTTGTTTCAGATTCCTCCTGCTTCGCTTTGCTCTGCTCACTTCGCAGTTCCACTTTCAGTTCGATGCTGCAGTCCTGTGTGGCCACTTACTCTCCTGTTGACCTAGTTGTGCTACTGTGATGCCAATTAGGATGCAGTGAACAAACCTTGTTGAGTCCTCTGCAGTCCAACAGGGCGGTCAGCTGGTGCAGACTGGCCTCTGAGGAGTTGAGCAAATGCTGGATACCCATAAGATCTCTCTGTGGAGAGGTCAACACACAGTGTCTCTGAAAAATGCTTTACACAAGAAAAATCCTTCTCTTGCTGCTCTAAAAAATCATTTAATGCTGTTATGCTACAGAAATGAAAGTCATGGCTTGGTGATTGCGTGTGTGATACCTCAGCTGTGGGGAACAGAGGCACAGCAAACTGCAGCAGACCCTGGATCTGGATCTGCATGGTGGTCAGGGACCTCTGGAAGATGGTTAGAGGCTGTGGACAAGAAAGTGTGTTTGAACTTTTGCATAGCAGAACATGCAAATGAGGAGTAAACACACTGGGCTTACAGACGTCTTAAGTAAGGCATATAAAAGAATGAATACCATCGTTAAAGAGTGTGCGGACCTCTTTGCCCTTTCACAAAGTTAAAACACATTAATGAATGCACAATAACTTCCAAAATTGACTTTATTTCTTTGTTATTTAAGCTGTTAGTTTATTTCAAAGTGACAATCCAGAAATATTAACAGCAAAAATAACAGCAGGGTCAGATTTTGCTCTAAATTCTAACCCTAAACCTTAAAAAGTCTAATAAAAATCACAGAGTTATTATCATTTAATACACAACTCTGATATTATATATTTCTATGGCAGTGAAATAAAATAAAGTATCCTATTACTCATCCTATTGAGTCTTTTACTGTGGTCGTGTAGATCTATATTTTAACCAACAGGGGGCAAAATAAGCCACCACATTCAGTACAATCTGAGTGGATAATCACATCCTACCAGAAATGCAGCACCTTCTGCCCCATGCCTCTTTTTTAATTTACAGTCTGGTATAACCGTAAATGAATTAATCTGCCACATCTTCCAAGTAAAAATTGTATCTTAACAGTCATCCAACCTAACAGTAATAAGCTGGAACCTCCTCGGCCTGTGGCTCGCCGTTAAATTGAACCAGGATATGGTCAATTACCTCAAACATCCATAAATGTAATTGCTTTTCTTTTGATCTGACATTTCTTACTGGATCTGCATGACCGTCCATGGTCGAGCTGCTCTCTGCTGCACGATCCACCAGCCTGATCAGATTTGGCTTTTTTTTTTTTTTTTTATTATTTTAGCTTGGGTGAGCTTGTTCTGAGCCAAATAAAGTAGGACAGAGAGCGAGGATGGAGGCCAGTAAGGAAAGGAGAAGAGATGACGGTGACAAGAATAGAAAAAGGCGCTGAGGAAAGAAGCAGGAGCTGACACGGGAGTGAAGCCCAGAGCAATGAAATACAAGGGCATGGAGGGTAGAACTACGGGGCACCGCGCCGGTTCAGGCTGAGAATACATCAGAGAGAGGTATAAAAAAAAAAAAAAAAGACAGAGACTTTGAATGTTTGCCAATCAGTGTGAAATCCTGTATCTGCCAGCTTGCCTGTGAACTTTGCACCTGTTGGAGCCGTCGCACAGAGAAAAAGAGTGCTGACTTTGTTTACCAGGCGGGGTGACAGTCGTTCGCCCTCTGCTGCTGTGCTCTTGTTATCCTCAGGGCATGTCTACAAGAGCCAGATGATATGATCTGAGCTCCGCCGGGTCAGGGCTCGCAGAAATTGACTTCACCACTGATGTCAGCGGAGAAGTCGGTGATGTGACCCGCACAGTCCTTCCTCTCTAAGAGTAACCTCACAGAAACTCAGAGGAAAGGGACGAATAAAGTCCAACCAATTCCTTCATCTACGTCTCCATTTTTATCGCCTTTATCTCGACAGGTCTCTACCACTTTGGCATGTTTTGGCTGGTTTGTTCTGCGTGACAAAAATGAATAAAAAGAAATAATAGTGGTGACAGCCTTGGAGACAGTGTTGAAATGACGCAGCTGAACAGAGAAAAAGAGCCTGACAGATATGAAGCTTGTTTGCTAACGTTGAAAGTGATTTCAAAATGTAGTATTTTACTATAAATGACTTATTTTCAATGTGAAGCAAGGAGGTGCTACATTTTTATCAAAGTCATTGTTACATAATAAGGAAGGATTTGCATAATTTGGAATTACTTGGGCTTTTCATATTTTATCTTCTCAGTAACAGTTTATTTATATTCTTTAGTATTAAACATCAATTTGTTAAATTTTATTTTTCAAACTAAACATTTAAATCATCTTCCCTCTTCACTCTGCCGAAATTCAAAGTGTATTAAGTCGGTTCTTCAGGGCTGTTTACCAAAAACAATACACTTAGCATACTGACTGAAATGTATCAACAGCATCAAGTGGCAAATACGGTTAAGTATTAATGCAAAACAAAACTAAGGAATGTGTGTGTATTTCCTCAAAGTGCAGCATTGTAAAGGCTCAGATGCTGAAACCTGCCCCTTGTCTTTACCTAAATCAGCCTTAACTGCTGCAATCAGCCTGTAAAATACCAAAAGTGTGTAAGTTTATAATTGTAAAACTGTCACAGATTTCCAAGAAAATCTTAGATTCCCCAGAATTCCAGGTTAAAATACAAACCAGAGTCTCCTCAGTAGCAGCTACAGGCCTGCTCATATATTTCACCTAAACTTGACCCTGCTGTAAGCTACAAATGCAGACCTCTTAAGACTCGCTTATCTCCCAACAAGTGTTAAGTAGATCACATCAGTCAACACTCAGTAGGAGCTCGGCAGAGTTTTCTCTTTCCTACCTGCTGAAACGGGTTGGAGAGAGTCTGGTTGCAGTAAAGGTAATAATGAACAATATCTGTGAAAGGAAAAGCAGATTAAGTACATTTTGAAACATCAAGGCCACACTTTTCATAATTACAACTCCATTAATGCAGAATTATATGTATTTTTCATACTGAAGCAAACTCACCAGCACTAATGAGACCTTTAGTTTGGCTCAGGACGTATTTGTCGGGGGAGACACAGAAATCACTTGTGCCCTGGAAAAACAACACAAAAACAGCAGACCTCTTAAAGGAGAAAGACAAAATGAATAGTCCTTAAAATAAGGAGGTAAATACAGAAATTTATAAAGAACCATTCAGACAGGAAATGAATTGGAGTGTCATACACTGAATACCTGTCATTATTAGTTCATGAACACATTTAAAAGTCTTTTACAAAGCTGAATAATAACGATGACAATCATCCTCATCACTTTTTGACACAAAAATGAGAGAGAGAGAGCGAAAATAGGAAGGAAGGGCCGTTCTTCTTAATCCCCCTTTACATGTCTAGACAGGAGCACTTTTCCATTCTGTCACTCACAGCCACTTTCACTCCACCACACAGTGCTAACAAGAAACCTGCCTTGGCAAAAATAACAAAAGTGAGGAGCGGTGGTCTCCTCCGAACTGTGCAGTCTGAATGTTAAATATCCCCTGGGTTCAGGACAAACACAGTGCGTGTAGCTCAGCTTCCTCTTGGGGCTGCGCTAATGAGCCCAGCGCACAGATGAGATAAAGCAAGCTGAGCTCCTCTGCAAACTGGAGCTAGTTTGTTAGAAACGAGGGACGCCGAGGAGCTTTCTGCAATTCAAGAGTAAGTTTGTTAGAATTCCTGAAGGAAAAACAAAGAGTCTCAGAATGCGGAGTCGTGATTACCCAACGTCTGTAATTAAGTGTTCCTGTGAAGGGTTGCATTCATTATGCATTCATTTGTTGTGAACCAAGGCACTAATGTTACTGTTGCCCACACCAGGGTTCATGCAAAGTACTGAAGTTTGGAAAAAGCTTCATTAAAGATGTTATTTTTCTAAAAGTTAGGATTGTTCTGCTTTAATAAAAGCTTAATTTTCAACAGAATCTAGTCTTTGATATTAATGTAAAACCAAAAAGTGCAATGTTTTGAAATGAAACAATCCTGTTATCATATTATTGTTGTACTTTTTGTGCAGCAAAACAACAGGCATTAAATAATCATATCTAAAACATTCAACTGAAGTTAATATAAGAAGCTGGTGAGATGAACAAAGGGACAAGATACCTTTATCGCTGTGGTAATAAACTGATTAAGTCAAAGTGTACTTCATACAAGACTTAATCACACAAAAAGTAACATTCAGAGAGATTTAGGACTGATTTTCAGACACCACATCTTGTTTTCAGATACTCTAACACGTGAGTTTCCACTTGTTCTGCTGGCATTTCATCTACTTGTCACAAGCAAAGAAAAAACCTACTTTTCCTTCAAATGCAAACGAACACCCTTAAGAACTCGCAAACACAGGCCTGAGTCTCTCACATTAACACACATCTGAGAGGACACACACATTCACACACCGTTATTCACACGCAGAAATGATTTCTGAAGGAGCCGGTGAAGACAGCTCATGTAATTGCTGCTTCACAGCCTTTTGTGTCCCTGCCTTCGCAGGCCTTTCTAAGCCGCGGTGATGTTTGCTCTGTGGGAGAGAAAAGGCCGAGCGGAGTCGACCATACAGTCCAGTCACACTCAGCCTTGAGCAAACACCACGTAACAGACAGCTTACGTAACGGGCCGACGTAAAAGCCGTGATTTAGTAACACACACACACACTTGGAGGACAAAATGTGAGAATGACTTCGGTGAAACCACATCATCCATCAAGTGGAGATGCAGAACAAAAGGAGAGTGGAAGTTAGAACTAACTTTAGTCTAAAGTAAAAAAAAACAACAAAAAAACTCAACAACTTGTGGCCATTTTTTGTGCTGAAATTTGCTACAGGCTGTCGTGGTCACCGAACTATCATTTCCAATGATTGTGATGACACCATTTTTTATTGAGCTAGGTCGAAATTTTCCTTAAATAAACACTTTACAATACAATTAAAAGCATTTCAAAACAGTGGTTTCTGCAAATATTCACAGTTTCCTGCAGATGAATGGTTGCAGGGTTCTATTTTGTTTTTTCACAACCTGCCATGAAATTTACTGGCCCCAAACTCCGAGTTTTATACTGAACTTTCATAAATATTCATGTTCTGCAGAGAAAGAAGCTCTTTTGATTTTGTTGATCTCATTTCCTTTAGCTGAAGCATGACCCTTTCACCCACATTCCCACCTGCACAAGAAAATACTGTATTTCAGAGTTGCAAACTAATTCATGTGTAAATCATCTGCATGTTAAAAAAAAATCCTGCCTTGTGCTTGTGTTTTGAACATCGCAGGATTTCAGGGTTTTTGGACTGTAAGTCTTGGATTTCAGAGCATCAGTATCACAAGGATCCCGCCATCATTATAGAAATGCAGACCACAGAGCGAGCAGACTTGTAAAGGAGACATTAAACCGGTGGATGAAAAACGAAGATGAAACCAGAGACTAATGTGTTGTAACTGATCGCGCCTCCTGCTGCTTTCTACCCGAAAGCTCATTTTCTCATTTTCTTATATTCGCACATGTTCGCAGTCCTCTGCTGCCTCGAGTCAAAACACAACATCCAACAACAAACCTGAGAAAATTAGCACACATGCCTGAGGCAGGTGAGTCAAACCCCGGCGCTTATCCGTCTGATCTTCATTCATTCAAATCTATCTCTCTATTATCCCATATCACTCTGATTCTTACCCTGAGGGTCATTTAAACAATTTTTCTGTGGCTTCATAATAGAGCCAAACATTGAAATCATTCACCTTTTCAGCAAGATGAGATTTAAAAGCTGCAACTGAATTCCTGCTGTAATAATCCTTGACTTTGAATCAAGTTATTCAGGCTTGAATAATGATGCTGACAAGGTGTGGATCTGGGATTTTGTTCTTTTGTTGGTCTGTTTTTTTGCTGTTGCGCCTGTTTGACAGCTGAGATCAAAAGCTTATGAGGTGACGAATAGAAATACCAAGATCAGAAGAATTTCAGATTGAGCAGCAAGAATCAGCTAAAACCTTTTTTCAGATGACACTGCATGGCTGCAATGTGCTTCCATCTCCAATACGGTTTATTAAGATTAACGTAAACCAAAGTTTAAATACTGAATACAACCAGGAGAGACTAGACATAAGCTTCATTAGCAGCTTTGCAGCAAACTCGTGATAATTTGAATGAAAAGATGCAAATACAACACGTTGCAGTTGCATCCCATGTAAAGATTTATGCACGTCAGCACATGTGCAGCAGAGTATAATCATCTTTTCTCCCTTAGCCACACAGACTAAAAGACATTTTTCAAGTGCAGAGTGCGTGTAGTTAAAGCAATTCATCACCACTGTCAGCCGTGGCAGTAATTGATTGCAGACTGGTTTACACTAGTTTATATTGGGCGAAGCCAGCCGGTGAGGGTGGAGGGAAGGGGGTGGGGGGGTGTGTGTGTGAAAAAAGGCGGTGCAGCTCACCACAGCGGTGGCCAGGTCAGCTCCCAGAGAAGTCCAGCTCAGGACCAACGTCAGCACTCCGAACACCATCATCCTGCAGGGACACAAAGCGGCAGCAAGGTCACAGAGCGGCTCAGTGTGCCGATCACTGACTGAGTCACATGCAGAGGAACTGAAGCCCTCGCAGCCAGGATGTGATGGCTTCGGTAAACCTGACTCTTTGTGTAAATGAAGAAAAGGCTGTCATTTGTCTGACTGAAACACAATGACTAATGATTTAAATCACTTATTCTACTTTCAGCAAGATCCTTATAGTAATTTGTAATTAAATAAGAGACATAGTAATTCTTTCTCATTTAGACTGAGATCACTGAGGTCTCTATATCAGAAAAATCAAAACAAAGGATGCAGTTTGATGACAGAGGGAAGGAGCATGGAATCATCAAGTTAACGTCTTTTAAACACTCAACATTGCAGATGAAAATCGATCTGACAAACTCCGGCTTAAATGTTCAAAGTCTTTAAGTTTTATTCACATTATCTTTAGTTCGTTTGCATTTTTTCCCCTCACTCTCCGTGGTGTTTCCTGTGTTAAGAGACATCCAGTGACATGCATTGTTGTCTTGAAAAAAGTCACAGATTTCTTTTGGTTTGAAAATTCTTAAAGATATTTGGGATAGATATGTTTTTATACGTTTTAATGCAGAATTTTTACATATTACAGCCAATCACATAATTAAAAAACTTGTTTTGTTGGTGGCAGTGAGATATCATCACCTTTTAAGCTGCTTGAGCATATTGCTCAGCAAACAGATGCTTATTAAAAGATATGGGGCAACATTAATATTCATGTGAAGTTGTGTTTGTGTGTGTAATGGATGTAAGTCAAACATTCACTCTCTCTCCGCTCTGTTTTTGCTTCTCGACAACACAAAATCATTTTAGTTGTTTCAGCTGCTAAACGCTTCACAATATTCAGAGGCTGAGTGCTAGTTTTGTCTGCCTGGTGCTCAGAGCTGTGCAGGTAGCAAATGATTTAATGTGTGCCTTTTTACAGGAGAAAGTTAGCTGCAGATTGCAAGCTGGCAAAATCAAAATGTGGTAAAAGACTATAAAGGTCCACAGAGCTGAAAAAAACTGCAGCCAGGTTATAATTCACAGTCAATTTGTTACCACAGGTGACTCCTTTCCCTTACAAGTTATCGGATCTGATTTTAATGCAAAAATAGTATTAAAGCAGCTCATTTCATGAACATGGGGACACAAAAAGAGGATTTTTGTTGGTATACAGTGGTCATCAGCATCCTACAGAAGGCGTATATTGTTGCAAATTGAGTTATTTTCATAACAGTCTTCTGCTACAGAAAGGAAACAGTGTTCGCCCCGAGGGCCGGGAGTGGTGATCTCATTGGCTGATCATCAACAGAAAAAAAAAGCAGAGGTCATGTTAATTTCTGTGGAAGTTCATCTGCAGCCTTAACATGCAGCTGCACTGCCGCGCTGACCTCAGGATCGAGCATCAGAGCTCATTTGGCTTCGCTGGCCTACATTCGGTCACAGCCCCCCTGGGTGGACCGCTGCTCCCCGCACCCCTGAGGACGTTAAAATGTGGTTTTTGTTTTCGCAGTGGGCCCCCGTCCTGATGATCTCATGCTATCAGAAAATGACATCAGAGACATGTGACAGCGGGGGGGGGAGATGGTCAGATCTGGGTGAGAGTTTATGAATGTGGATGCTGTGCCTTTCTGTGTGAACACAATTAAAAGATGAACACTTCCTTCCATCAAAGATCAGCTTGAAACGGCAGGAAAATCCAATAATCTCCTGTGGATTTGAACACACCGATGATTCACCAATGATGTCGGAATATAATTTGGATATTTAAAGTCCAGGTTCTGTCTCTCCTTCAGCGCCCTCCAGCTCCCTGGATAATCCAATTCACAATGTCCTGAGGAGATACTGAGCTCCCAACACTGAACTTACAAGCCACCACTTGTCCGCACTCGTTCTTCCTTTATCTCTTTTTCCAGTTCTTTACTCTCTATTCCCTCACCCGTCTCTCCCCCCCTATCTTTCCTCTGCATTCTACCTTCCTCTTTTATCAGTTTTTCACCCTTGTAGTTTGTCTTTTTCCCTCACAGGCCCTGATGCTTGGCGAGGAAAAAAGATAGGAGAGAAAGCGAGGCGTTACAGACTCCTTATCATGATTTACTGGTTGGCTGTGGTTTACCACGGTAATGTCTGTACAGTATGTATCTGTGGACGGTTACATGGAAAGTTACTCAGAACAAAACACAAGCTCCCTGCATATTTCTGTCTCTTGTTTTTCCACCTTTGTATGCACACACATATGTGTTGGTATGTCTATGATAGAGGTTGCCAAACTAGCTTACCTGCCAAAGCGGTCCTGCCAAAGGATGAAACTAAGGGATCAGATGAAAAAATTTTCATTTTTCAGACTTATCTCTAATTTATGTTTTATCTTATGAAATATTTAATGCTTTTCGCTCATTAGGCTGCTAAAAATCTTAAAAAAAAACAACCTGAAAGTACATCTCTCTCTATGGGTGAACTGACCACCACTCAGGTCCAGGCTGTGATGAGCAACACAAGCACACACTGATTTGTTTTATGAAGCTGAAACGGTTGGGAACCGCCGGTCTATACGTCTGCCATGCCAGGCCAATCTGACAGTTTGTTGTTGTAGGGCTTGTGATGCTGGACGGCGTAAGCGTCTTTCACAATGTGACTGGATGACCGGCCAAACGGGAGAAATGCCCTCCCTGCATCCAAACCACAGCAAGACTGTATTCGGTTTCGTGCTCCGTTGGGCAAAGGGGATTCACTGAGCTACACACAATGGCAGGAAATCGGGTGTAAAACTGATGCAAAGCACATCAAGTGAAAATGTCACAGAGGCCAATGAGCGAGGCAAATGGACCCACCGAGGACGAGATCCAGTCACTCTGAATCAAATCAGCGTGGGGGGGATTTTCCTCTTTACTGAAAAAAATAAAATCTTTTAGCTGTGAGATGCTGTTATATTGAGTCTATGGAGCAGATATGGAAAGTGATTGTGTTATAAGTGGTAATAAAAAAACCTTGTTGAACTGTTTATATCAATTAAAATCACGAGGATGAAAATGATGCAACCGTCAAAACAAAAAAACAAAAGAGACGTGGGAACATACGGCCAGAGCCAATTAGTTTGTCATAAAAGCCACAATGCTCTTTTAATTTATAACTTTTGTATCCTAGACATCATTTGTGGCAAAAACAAAAACCACATCATGCAACATCTGGTTTGGGTCGAGTTTCTCGTGGAGCAGATACAGCTGATCAGTCATGTGAGTTCAATATCCACCAAGTCAGACTCTAAAATGTGTTTGGATCTCCCATGAAGATCTTTAATTTTTCTTTAAAAAAGACAAAAACAACCTCAAGTGTACATAAAATCTTTTTTTGAAGACATTTTCTCAAGTTTATCTGTTTTTTTATCAACTTATTCCAATGCAGTTTTTCAAAAACTTGCATTAAAACACAGTGATGGAAAACACGAACAGTAATCTTGACTTTCACTTCACTCAGCTCATTGATGTGTTTCCAAACTGAAAGTGCCTTCTTGCAAAGATTTTAATACTTTTATTGAAGAAGCAGATATTCGATCAGCAAGCTCGACTGCACAGGTGGAAAACTAGTTGCCAACTCAGCTGCCATTTCCTCAGGCTTATGGAGTTTTAGTAAATTGGTGCTCTGGACATTTGAGGTTAGCTGAACAGCTCTGTTTTCCCATTTAAGACTGTTTATTGCTTTATACGCAGAGCTTCTATTACCTCTTCCTTCCTGCAGGCAGTAAATATATATATTCTCTTCCCATTTCTTGACTATACTGTTGTTTGTTTTGGTGTAATTTCAGCGAATCCCACTCATTTGCATTGTTTGTTTAAACAACAGCTCCTCTAGGTGTGTGTCCTCGCTTGTGAAAGCTTTAATTACTCCTGAGCTGCGAGGAGAGTTTCCGCTCCCCTATACTTTGTTCTGCCTGAGGGGCACATGTTATTTTGCAATCTATAACATCGTGCTCGGATAATGGGTTCATATTGTAGTTTACATAATGACAGTTTAAGGTTTAATGCACCCAGTCGTCGCTCTGTTATATACTCAGATTCTGAGATGTCAGTTTCTGGATGAAAAGTTTTTTAAGTGGAGAAAAAAATTTGAAAAGCAAAAAAAAAAAGAGAAAATCCGAGTACAGACTGCTGACAGTGAGGTCTGTGGATGTCTCTCTGTCTCCGGAGTGTGGGCGTATCTTCTTGTCTAAGCTTTTATTCTGTGACATGCGAACACCGAGCCAGCCAGTTATGAGCACCAGGAAGAGTCGGTGGGCCCCCAGAGTGTAATCTGCTCCCGAAAGCCTCCAACTACTTCCACTCTGCTGGAAGTGAGCATGCCTTGGGAGGGCAGACACTCTTGACACTGACTCATCTTGTGTGTTGCAAAGGGCTGGGAGGATGTTGTGTGTGTGTGTGTGTGTGTGTAGAGGGGGGGGGTTTGGGTTTGTGGTTAGTAGGGCAAGTTTAGTCCAGCTCGCACCCTGAATTGACTGATTTGGAGAGACAGAGCGACGCTCGGCTGGATGAACGGAGGCTCGGGTGTGTTTCATACCCTGTGAAAAGCTCCTTTACAGCAGGAAGGAAAAAAATAAATAAAATATATAAATAAAAGCCATGCATTCCAGTGGAGATGGATAAAGTCGAGCTGCAGATACTGTAAGGAGATTAAATGAAAGCGGAGGCACTTCGTGGGTATAAACTGCACATACAGTACAGCTGTCTGCGATGTATCATCACTTGTAAATCATCTTTCAGTGTGTGTTCGGAGTTTAAGATGAACCGTAACGTGTGGGAGGTTTTTATGCCATAATTCTGTCAAACCAACACTCTGTTGTCACTGTTAATGTCTTTTGCTTCCTGCTCAAATTTTTAAAGCCTCAAAACTGAAATGTTTGTGTGTGTGTGTGTGTGTATATGCATTTACCCTACATGTTGTCCTTTATTTATTAATTAATGTTGTTTTCTTTACTCATTGAAGGTGAGGTCGATGAAATATTGATCTGATAAAAGGACTGAAAAAACAAAGCTGAATAATTAATGAGATAACCACACAAAGGTCTGAGTAAACTCTAAGCTGTGTCTCTTATCTAATGTGATTCATGTCTTAAGCCACTGAAAGCAGGTCAGGTGTTAAACTGAATTTAAAGTTATACTGTTTATAACATTAAATGCTTCGCTCCCGTCTCTCTGCAGCTCTGAAATCCAATTTGTAGAACAAAGCTATTGAGACGGCAATACTCTAAACAAGTTCAGCCTATTGCTGGCAATGCTTAAAGAAAAATGCACATTAAAATAAATCAGGACTATGAGGGAAATGTTTGTACACGGACTTGATTCAATAGTGCGTTGCCTTGTTCTCTGGCATTTTCCCATGGGAAGAGAAAGCAACTCCAGCATCCAGCTCCCTCTGTCTACATGAGTCTTACTAATTCTGAATTAATCTTGGATGTATTATATCTGCATTAATTAAATTAAAAAGCACAGCATGGATTTTACTGACTAAAAAAGGTCTTTATCGGGATTAAAAGATGTTGATGAGAAAGTGTAAAAATGGAGAAAACACCAGTTTTCAGCCTGCTTGATGCAGTTTGGTCTTAAATATATGTGAAGTGAGCGAGTAACTGGATGAAAATATGAGCTTGGTTTGGTTTTATCGATGAGAATGTAGGGAATAATATAGTGTTTTAATTGGAGAAGCAAACAATGTGCACGCTGAGTTTCATCTTGCAACATCTGGACAAAGTCAATCCGCGGCAGCTGCTGCAGAACTAACGTGACAACAAAAAAATAAAGATAATTTGTTTTCTCGTCATCTCTAAGTCAACTTTTATTTTATTTTTTTTCTGATAATCTCTCAGTCCACCCCTCCTCTCATGCATCCTTCCCCTGTTTTCTTTCCTCCTGTTGTGCAGGATATGAAAATCACACATAAAATCCATAAAATGGAACAAACAAACAAACAAAAATGATTGTTCTTATCTCTGTAAATAGCAGTTTTGCAGGGCATATTAGACTCACGTGGTGAGCAGCCATCGAGACTGCTTGGCCAGCCCCAGACAGGCCAGCAGGCAGATGATCAGGTCCACAATGAGGAGCAGCAGGTAAGTGAGCCACCTGCAGAGACAGACAGGGACAGACAGAAAATTAAACTGCTGCTGGTAAATGCTTGTTTTGGCAGAGTGAGAAGTTGTTTTCCAAGTGGAAATTCCGGTCGCATGTAACCTGTGTATTAGTGTAATTTTTTCATAAACCCTATCTATAATTGTAGTGACACTTTACTCAAGTTAATTGAGTGTTTAGCTCAACCTGCAATCACAGCTCTGCAGCTGGAACAAGGCAAAGCAGGTCAGTCTGTTGATGAATTTCTCAACATGTTCAAGCCTGTTTCCTTTCATAAATCCCCTTTACAAAAAAGAAAAAAGAGCTTAAAAGTGTAAAAGTGTGAGAAATGGATTAGTGTGTTGTTCCCAAGCTGCAAATGTTTAGCTTTATTTAAGACCAACAACGTTCATTACGCTACTGTATCAGACTTTAGGCTGAACTTTTACAGCTTTGACCTTCTCTTTTTCTGCTTTTGTAGAAGTTTTCGCTCCAGCAACATCTGTGAAAACTCATTGCCCCAGAGCGCATTATGTCATCCTCCTTTTTTCTTGTTAAATGTAACATATTGTTGAAAAAATATGAACATAAATCTACTAACTGTGACGCTGGCCAAGTATGTTTTTCTGTAACAGGCATCCAAATGTGAACAGTAAGTAGCATTTGAAATCTTTTTTATTTATTGCACAGTTTTATTATACTAAAGTTAATAAGCTTCTCCACAATTTGAGAACATTTCTGACTTTTATTACCATGTCTTCCAAACAGATCTTTAACCTCCGGGGTATGTTGAGTTTTTTGCCTCAGATTCATCCTGTTAGCTTTAGCCTCAGTAAGTTAGCACACACACACACACACACACATTGTGATTGTGCACATTTAACACTCCTTTGACGCAGTTTTCATTTTAAAAGGTGTTTGCTGGAAACATTAAAACGTCAGCCAGAGTGTGTTTCATCAAACAACTAACAGAGCCGAGCTTAATTAGCTGCTAGCCAGGCCTGATGTATTATGTAAGTTGATGCAGCTGGAAAAATAAAAACAGAACTTTGAGTTATTGAAGCTTCTCTACCTATTAAAAAATGACTCGGAGAAAACAAGTTGAAAGAGGAGAGCGTCCCACTTAGCTTCACCTCAGTGGACAACAGCACTCTGAGGTGTGTGTGTGTGTGTGTGTGTGAGTGTGTGACAGATAGCTGGAGGCTACACTCCTGTCCAGTGTTGCCCTCCATCTGTTGTGTTTCGCAGTGGTCAGACTGTGACTGGATGCAGAGAGCCTGTCCAGATGCTTAATAATGAACGGGCTCGAATCCTTATGGCTGAATGTTACATGCTGTTAAAAAAAAAAAAAAAAAAAGGGAGGAGGAGGAAGTTACATCACCTTTTCGCTTTGATGTATTAATCCATACATCTCATTAAAGTTACCTCATCTTTTCTCACCTTATCTCCATCAGCGTTCACCTTCCTCTCATTTGCCATCATTCTTACTTCAAACTCAATTTGTAGTCTTCTTTGCTTTCAAATTATTTCTTTTATTTATCATCTGTGTCTCTCCCACATCTCTCTCATCTCTCCGCTCTCCTCTATCTTCTCTTTTCTTCTCCTTTTTCACTCTCTTTAATCTCTCTCCTCTTTGTCTCATCCCTTTTTCTCAGCCCCTTCTCTCTCCCTTGCCACCACCATCATCACCACCACCACTCCCTCCTTGCTATTTCTTCCACGTTTCATCTTTCCCCCTCCTGGCAGGGTACAGTACAAGAGGCTGGGACATCAACATGCACATGGAGGCTCCTGGGTGACACTGCCACCGTGTTTGTCTGTGTTATCTTAATCCAATTAGAGTCAAAATGAATAGAGCCTGCAGACACGTAGCGATGAGGGTTGAATTTATGTATAAAACAGAAGTACATGTCCTTAAGAAATTGAGTCAGACAGCAGAAAGCAGTTCCAGATGTTTTTGTCCAGAGGTTTTTTTTTTTTGTTGTTATGGGATATTTAGTTCTATTTGCCCGAGTCTACAAGTGCTGTGTTACTGTAAAATCTCAAAGGTGCTGATGCAAAAAAATAGATCCACAGATGTGCTTTTTTTTTTAATCTTGTGGTGTTTTCTTCACATTTTTCTCGCTGTATTTTCAGCTCATTGAAGTCACAGATGGAGATATTCTAAGAATACTTTAGTAATATTATAGAAGAAATAAAATCATTAACTATGAACTAGTTCAAAGTTTTTCAGATTTAGTATGAAAACTTGAATACCACTGTATATAAAGAGTCTGTTAGCTTTATTTAAAAAGAGTGTAGGGTGATTTATTGTATGAATATCGGTTCGTGTCAGGTTCTGTTGCTGTGATTCAGTAAAGCAACGTGACAAATGACAGTGAGCGAGCTTCAAGAGCAAACTAGATGTTCAAGGATGAGTGCATTGAAGACAGACAGCCAACTTTGACACAAAACAATTACAGTCTGATGAGCAGAATCAAAATAAGACAGACACACAAACACACACACACATACACACACACACACACGCATGGCCGACTGCACACAAACTAATTGTTGTGGGGAGACAAGTGATAATGAGTCCATTAATGTCTGGCGGTCTGCTCTCGGTCTGCTTACTCTATTAGCACAGAGCTATGTGGCTATTGAATTATTGGCAGAGCAGAGGAGTCACATTACAGATCAATACAAACACATCAGCTTGTCTGTTACTGCACACACACACAGAAATACCCCTCAAACCCACACAAGCACTAAACAATCACTCACACGCCTGTTTCTGCACTGAGATGATAAACCAGACTTGTAACCATAATGAGACAAAACCGTGTAACTGTTCTTAACGTACTGTAGTTGTTAAGGTTGTTGTCTTGTATCAGCAGGTTACATGCAGTGCAAGTGTTGATGTACTGATTACTAATTATTCTCCCAGTTTCAAACATCCCACAGAACCATGTCTGCAATGATTTTGCAATCACATAAGAGGATGATGCACCGTATGCAACCATATTACTTCATCCCATCCACCAAATATCATGTGATATATTCAGGTCATGACGTGCAAAATGAAACTACCTACACATGAATTATCTATTCGACTGCATGTTCGGCCGACAAATTGCTAAGTGATTGCAGCCATGAAGGGGACATGATATTATGAGCTTAAGTGTGTCGTGCATCTCTAAGACGCAGGAGTTTCTATTTTTTATTTCAGTTTGTGGGATTTATTTTTAACTGCAAAAGTGTGATCTACCTCACGCTCAGATGTTTCCTCCTAAATAAACCTGCACAACCATGGAAGTTACAATGCTGCTGCTTCTGCTGATTTGCATATAAATGTTTGTGTAAAATTATGCTTCCCAGAAAGTTGTGGATGCACTATATCCTTGAGAATATTTATCAAATATATCCTGTGTTTCTGGCCGTCTTTTATGTTAAAGCCACATGTGTGTTTTCCTGTATCTCACCTATAGTATTCTATGTTTGCAGTTTGGTCAGCGACGAATGCCAGGTCCACCTTGGCTTCCTCCCAGTCAGGTAAACCAAGCAGCTGTTTGATCACATTGTCGGCCATCTGCTGCATGAACTGCAGGGTCTGCACGTAGTCGCCCCGCGTGGCGAAGATCTCGTCCAGCCTTGCAAGGTGCTGGTGAAGGCCGCTCTTCATGCTGCCCATGGTGCCAGTAACCTGGTGGGCAAACGAGGGGAGGAAGGGGATGAGATGAATAGTTAAACAGTGCTGAGGTTAGGTCTGAAAAATGGAGCATGAAGGTCAGAGTATGAGTTTAGAATTTAAAAATTATAAAGCAGAACATGAGCATTTTGCTTAATGTGTATTGGATAATGAGTCTAAGCATGTGTGCATTTTTATTCACAGTTGGAAGTCTTAATTTGCATTTGTGGCCTTCTAAAAATGCACAATATCACTAATATCTTCAGATCATCCTGATTTTGAGCAGCGTGGGTTTTAAGAATTAAAGACGGAAATGAAAAAACATTTGGTTCATCACTTTAGTTCAGACTCTAATCATGACACCTGCATCTCATTATACTGTGGGCATGTTAGCATGACGATGTTAGCACTTAGCTTGACACACTGCTGTGTTCGAGGCTTTAGACTACAACTCAATAAATGAGTTTTCAAACCAAATTTAAGTCAGCAGCGTTTATAAAAGTTCCCATTATCGGAGTTTCAAAGCTCTGGAGTCCTGTAGACGACGGATGTAGCAGAAGTTACATGTTTTGAAATGAAAATGTAATTGTGTGGATGTAGCCTAAGGAACAACCTCATTAGGCTGCTAGCATGGCTGACATGACAAATATATTGTAAATTAACCATAATTTATTAGATAATTTAGGGGATAATAATGTATGCATCAATAAGTAAGAGGTAACTAAATTTTAAAGCTGCCAGCAGCAATATTCTAGTTTTGAAAAGATAAAAATATTCTTAACATTCTCCATCTTTCCACTGAAATAATAACGTGTGGACAGACTTTTCTTAGAGTTGAGCACAGCACAGTATCCTGCTCATGTGGGTACATTTGGTCAACTTTTCTGCCTGAGAGAGTTTCCCAAAAAAAGGAAGAAGAAGAAGAAGAAGGAGGAAAAAAATAAAACTGGCCAAAGGTGAGACTAGTCTAAACATGAGGCTGGTCTGTGCTGCCAGTCAGCAGCCGAGCAGAGAGAGAGGGGACAGTGTGGGAGAGCAGGAATACTGAGTGTGGGTGTTGGTGAAGAGGTCCATTTTGAGTAAACAGTTCAGCTTGGATAACAGCCCAAACCAGAGAGCCCAGAGGCCAAACAGTAAGTTTGCTGGTTCGCTGGTAGTTTTTTTTTACTCTACAACTGCTGCTGTTTGTCAGACTTTTTTTACCCAGCAAATGAGAACGTTAGCATGTTTATTCATTTGAGCTGTGTAATCATATGGTAACTAATCCATTCCCCAAGTGCTTCAAAGCGAACCACAGGCAAAAAATAATACAGGCTTTCTTTTATTCTTACACATTAACCTTTAACATTATTGGCCAAATACAGCAAGGCCAGATAACATGTGAGGAGTGAACATCTCTTGTGCAGGAGCTGCTCATTTCCTTGACTTTAATTACTATGTGCTTTGCTTGAGGGGGTAGTTGTTTACAGGGAAATGGCATTCACAGAGACATCCTGCTATTTGATAATTAAAAAGGGTAATAAATGCTTCCATTCAGCTCTGGGTACTTGGCATTCACAGAAGAGAAAACTCATATTGTTGCTGAATTTTGTGAGGGGAGGCTGAGGCGATGAGAGGTTAAGGTGGAGGCAAATAATTGGATTTGCATTCAGCGCGCGACCCACAGATGGCTGCAAACAAGGCTGAGAGTTTACAGCCACTCTTACATCTCGGTGAGGCACTGCTGTGCTTCAGGCTACACGCTAACATGCTCGCCTAACAATGCTGATTTGATAATAATATTTACCATCTTAGTTCGGTCTGTTAGCATGCTAATATTTTTTTATGTAGCAATAAATGCAGTAAACAAGCCCGGCTGAAGGTTGATGGGAGTTTTGCACGTAGGCATGGAGATAGCATGCTAACTCCCACAAGGGCTTAGCTGCCAAAGCAGAAATATCTTCCCATAATTGCTGAACACTGAACCTTGCTATGCGTTTGAGGATTAACAGGTGTAGTGTGTTCATTACAGTCAAAAAATCCCAGGGGAAAAATATTTCTACGAAAAAAATCATTTATAGTTATCGTTTATAGCCACTTTGTATAGAATTTCAAAATTCCTTCAGGCGCCCCCCAGTGGCAGCATCCTAAAAGACACTTTAATGAATGGACTTGAAGCAAGTCTGCTCAAATTATCCTTGAGACTAGCTTGTTTTTCAACAAAACAAATATTGTGCCTTCAGATGTTTATCACAAAGATCTCACACGCGGTGGATTTAATATTTCAAAATTTTAAGACCCACAATGAAGCCGCCACTGAGATCACAGTCGCAGGCCTGTGGTGTTCTGTAGTTTTGTTATCTGATCACTCTTCAAAAACCGCTCCCTCCTCAGACCGAGCAGATGAAAATCGCAGATGAGAAATAAAGGCGTGTATCTGATCCTTGCCTCCTGTGTGAGAATCTTATCTAAATCGCCTGGGGAGACAGCCAATCCAGCTAATCTCTCCTTCGTCTTGGGTCTGATCCTCACCGTATAAGTGATCCGCACCGATCAAGAAGATATGATTCCCAGTCTCAGTCTTTTTCGATTTTTATCTCAGCCCTGATGTTTTGAGGGTACGGAGACCCGTTTTCTGCCTCATCTTCCTAAACAAACAATTTGTAGCTGAATGTGTTAGTTTCAAAGCTATTTTACTGTCAGATACACACAGGAGGGTGAACGACAAACAAGAAACACAAAGGAAATGACAATAGATTATATAACTGTGACAAATGTTAAGCAGCCATGGGCCTCGAAAAATGACAATGTGCTGTAAAATATCAAATGCAGATTCTAGCATGACTAAAAGGAAGAAAATACAGATCAATGGGCTTCACGAAAAGGTTGATGTTGGTGGCATTTTCATTCAGTCTCACATCCTTTTCCCGACTAACAAATGATAAAATCGATTCCCAATTAGACAGAAAAGACAGAAAGTGTTTGCATTATACATGGAAAACATTTGTATTACCACTTATGTTACAAAATATTTCATATCAGGTCTTTGGTTAATATGGGAGGATCAGGATTGGAAAAAGTTTTTTGTCTTGAAGTACTTGAGCGTGTCTTGGCCTCAGCATTACAATGCTGTCTCTCAGGCTCCACAGAATATGAATCACACTTCCTTCACTAGAAATTGGATCTCTATCTTTAAGCCTGTTGGGGCTGGAAAACAGCCTCAAAGGAAGTGATGCGTCAGGGGTGACCCTGGGAGCGTGAAAGAGAGGGAGAGACACAAAACTCCCCCCCTCCAAAAAAAAGTGTCTGTCTCAGACTGGAAACATAAAAAAAAAAAAAAAAACTGCCCTCCAAAGTTTTGTGTTTGCTGTTGTCTCTTGTTAGTCTTCTTGCTGTACAACGACCAAACAATCCCTCACAGCTCTCACCTTATTTCAGACACTGATTTCTCAGTCAATGAAATCATTTGTGCTGAATTTAGCTGCTGAACACACATCCAAAATCACTTTTTCTGTCCTGCAATTGCTTTAAAAACTAGCGACTGATGGGCATATTTGCTCGAGGAAAAATCAAAGGTTAAAATACAGGATTTAACCTTTTTTTTTTCTTGCTATCACTCAGTTTCTCTGCTTGATGGTGAAGAGAGTTTCCTCAATTAAAATTGAATGTGGGTGCTGGAGCATGAAATGGAACATGGGTCTGAAGTGCTTCAGCAGCTCGGTCACCCCAAAGATAGAGACCCATCTTCGACGCCGGGAAACGAAGCTGTGCAGAACATCTCTTTAAAAATATATTATCTTCCCCACTTCCTCTTTTTTTTTCCCCTCTTCAGATACTTGATGACCACAGAGCTTTTACGAGGCTGGTCTGCAGAGGGATTTTCAGGTGTTTATGGGTTTGGTGATGAAACACTGAGCGGGGATTAAATCGAGTTATTTGGAAAACCCAGCGGTCCACGCAGCGAGAAGATTGTTCGCGTTAAAAATGGTTGGCATCGTGATCCACAACCAGATGAGAGCAGTCACAGCTCCATGAACGTCTACAGTAAAGTTCTTATGAGTGCAGGAGTTCACGCAGAGGTGGAGTGGAAAGTGGTTTGGCCGCACGGGTGACCTCTGGCCCCGGCATCATTACTTTCCCTCTGACTCTACAAGGCTGCCCGTCCAGCCTTGTAATAGTAAGGGAGCTAGCTTAAGTGTTCATTAGTCATAACTCAACTGGATTGTATTTGAACTCCACCTCTGCCAAATGGGACACTCTGTGTGGAGTTTTCTCTCAGTATTCCTGCAGATTTACTCCGACTCCAAAGGGAAGCAGAGTAAATATCGAGAACAGTCGGAGCACCTCAAACATTTATCAGCTTTCTCAGAAAATGACAAAAAATCACACAGTTCAGTTTTTAAATTCAAATCGTCTTTATGTTTAACTTATTATTCTGTATTATTACAGAAATCTCATAATGAGAATTCTGTGGAAATATGCATGTTTGTAATTACGTCGTGGGCAAACTTCCAAACCGTGTTTGAGCTTCAGCCAAATGTGCTCAGTGTCTGACCCGGACCTCCACTCAGTCCATTGAGTGACTGCTGGCTGCCAAAACTCTCACACAACACCCATCTCCAGACAATAGAGTTATTATTAGTGCGGCTAAATGCTTCAAATGTCACATCAGTCCCATTACAGCAAAGATAAAGCATCTCGTTTGGCCTCTTTCCAGATTTTACAGCCCTATTGATGCGTTTTTCGCGTCCACGTTTGAAAGCGAAGTGCTGCACCTCACTCAGTATGCGAGTGTTTTGTTTAATTCACTTTCTCTCTAATAAAGACCGTGAGACTGTGTGTTTGTGTGTTCATAAACACATCATAAGCATATATTCCAGACTGAAACTAATCAGGGTAGCTGAGAAAAAAAGCATCCACTGATAATGAGTCTAACTTCCTTCCTTCCCTCTCTATATATACACCGAGTCTTTTGGAAGCAAACTCACTTCCAAACTCTCTCGGAGAAAGGCTAAAAGGCATTTGTGTGGGCCAAATGACAGTGAGGCCTTCATTGTCGATGATTTCAATACCGATTTCACTCCCAACTCTGCCAATCATACAGGCTAGCAATGCGTCTTGTTCTTCCCCATCAAATGGCTTTGTCTCGCGGGCTCATGGTTGATTAGGTGGGGGGAGACTGAGAACTGTGTGTGGCACACTGGGCTCTTTGTCCCACTCAAGACTTAGACTCCTTAACAGTCTATAGCTGCATGCAATGAACTCACTCATGCAAACACACACACACACACACACACACACAACGGCGTGCACACTCACACGTATGAGATGCTAAAATAAAAAGCCACCATGTCCAATTTTGTGTTTGCACGAGTTCACACAGTCCAGAGGAGGAAACTGTCGAGTGTTCAGATGAGCTACATGCTAATGATTTCTCTCCTCTCGCTAATACGACGCTGATAAATGAAAATGGCTGAGTGCTTTACAAGAATAACAGCCGAAAATCAATGAACAATTCACACTATCTAGAGATGTAGCCATCCATCTGTGTTATAGCAATCCAAGCTTAACTCTAGTTATATCGACTAAGTGCAGTGAATCAAAAAGGCTTACACGTGTATGGTTTATGTTGGCTGGTTAATGCACTTCATGTGAGAATTAATCCCAAGTGACAATCTGCGGCGGCTCGCCAGAACCTTCCAACACCAGTAATCACACAGTTCTTACATGTTTCCGTTTTAAATTATTAATAAAGTGAATCAATCAGAGCCAGACAGCCGAGAACTACCCTCCATTAAAATCTGAGACCGTTCTCCTTCATCAAGGAGGTCCTAACGCGGTGCTGAATCGAGCGTTCTGTGGGCTGCGTATCCTCTTAGCAGAGTGTTTATTACTGAGGCAACGTCGAGTCTCCACACTAAGTGGCTCACATACCACCACATTAATCTCCATTAACACAGATGGAGACTTAATCCCTACTCTTCGACAGCGAGTCACCCGGGGTCTCTGCCTGTGCTGACATCATCACAGGATCACTGCTGGTTGCACAAGAGCGAGGCGACAACAAACGGCTCATGTTTACAAAGAAAAGGCCTGTTAATATGTCGTTCTTTATTAAACGAGCAAACAGTACAGTGTTTAATACATCCATGTGAGACCGGCTGGATGCCAGCTAACAAACAGGAGAGGCATAAAAAGATTATTAAAGTTTTATGAGGAAGTGCTTAAAAAAAAAGGGATGAAAATGAGGTGCGGTGCAAACTCTGCCAGGTGAAGCGAGCGAATCACAAGTCAGCAAAGCTTTGCAGTCATTTCAGAACGTTGGTGTCAGCTGATAGAGTGGAAAAACAGTGTCTAACCACAGATTCATGGACAGCACAACACGTTCACTTTACTCACAAAACTGGGAAATGCAGAAAGCTGTTCTGCAGACCGAATCAATGTGGCCACCGCTCTCTCCCTCTCACCTTTTATTGACAATTTTCTTGGCTTGAAACACATATTCCTGCTTTCAAGTCAACATATCAGAGTCTCAAGGTTAAACTCAGGTGAATCTGCACAGGTGTCGTTTCAGTCTAGTCTCCAGCCACTAAAGAGAAACCTTAAATTCAAAGAAAATCTCACTTCCTTGAAGGCAGTTTCGAGTTTAATCCCAAGTCTTTAAAGTTTCAAGCCATTTGTAAGTTTTTCAGGTCACTGCTCATTATGACACCACATCTAAGTGTCTCGCTTTCCGAGCTGTTGAGCGTAAGTCAATGTCTCAAGTCCCAAACGGACAGCTCGGACAGTCACACAATCATGTAGACTGCGGAGATGAATTGCAAAGCACTTTCGCTAATCGCTTTGACAGGTTGTTAACTTAAATTTAATTTGAAAGACATTTTTTTTAAAAAAACATTGTTTGGTAAGAAAAATCCAGAGGGAGCCCTTATCAAGCAGCGTTAACTTCTAAAAGTTAAAGTCCTGACTAAAAGGAGAAAATTGCCCTGTCATTAGTGTGAAACCTGCGACAACGAAACAGTGTGATGAGCGTCTCTAAGATGGGAAGTGAGGCGGGTAAAAATAGAAAAAAAAAAAGAGACACACATCTTGAGCTGGAGTGAGCCTTCGCAGACACAAGAAAACTCTTTGTGTCTGCTGAGGCCACAATGGAGAGGAGAAGGTGGAGCAGAGAGTGTGTTTATGTATATGTGTGTGTGTGTGTGTGAGCTGTCTGTCTGCGAGGAGGGAGGTTTTGTGTGGAGAGGCTGTCAATTTGTGTGTAGCGGTAAAAAGCCATAAAAAGACCATAAAAACATTTAAAGGCATACTAAATTGAGTCCTCTGGGCTTTCCTCCCCTCTGATGTGTGTGTTCTTGTGTGTGTGAATACATCATAACCAGCCGTTCTGAAAGCCTTCACTCACAGCCGTTTGTTTCTGTTTATTTCCGTCTCTACTCGTTATGAAATAGCACAAACGGAAGTGCAGGTTTTTAGTTGGCAATTCATAAAAAGGAGATTATTATGGGCTCTATGTGTTTTGTATATAGGCGACATTAATCACATGACATTTATGCGTTGGTATGTTTACCTACCAGACTGTCCACTCCTCCCAGTGTGTGATTGGCATTGTACAAGGAGTAGGTCAACTGGTACACGCCGTCATTGGTCTCGCTGTTGCCATAGAAACCCACACCCACTGCGATGCTGCGGAGAGAGGAGGCATGGAGGGACAGGTGAGCTTTGTTAAATTAATGAGAGGTGCAGAGTAAATCAGCGAAGCCGCTCGGCTTGTAAATACCGTCTGTCTCTTTTCAAACGCCGGTTTCAAAGTTTGCCTGCTTCAAAGCCGTCATCAGAACCTGAGCTGAGTTTAAAAAAAAAAAAAAAGCGTAATAACTTAATAATGGGGGTTTTATTTCTGTTCTATATCTCGATGTCGTATCCTGCAGCAGAGATACACCTACAACTAGTGTGGCAGAACAGAAAACAGCACCTACACAACATTTGATGAATATTTCATGCCTTATTTTTTCACTCGGGCATTCGTGCATTATCATAAAGCAATATCATCAGTTTTTTTTTTTTTTTCCAAAACGCCCCGACTTTTGGATAAACATGAAAAAACACGACGGTAACGAGGCACTTTGGGACAATCTCTACAAGGGGAGAGAAATGTTACTTTCCTTTCCGTTCAGCAGTTAATTGTGAAGGTAAACACAGACGGAGCAGAATGAATGACGGTGAATGGGAAAGGCACAGGGGTCTGCGGGTCTTTGGGGAGCTTTTGTCGGAGATTTCACAGACAATTAAGGTTGAAGAAGAGACAAAATTAGACTCATTCAGAGTTTGTGCTTCCTCCATAAAATGTTTTTTGTGCTGCATATTTAACCACATCCCAAAAAAAACAAAGACCGACTTGATTCTATTCCTTTTCAACAATGTAATGACATTGTTTTAAGAAACACATAAATGAGAGGCTAAAATGTATCGAGCTAAATGTTTGAGGGAGCTAAATGACTGACTACAGCAGGCAAAACAAATATACTGTATCTATAGACCACTGAAGCTGCAATAAACTGTTTGGATGTGTGTGTTTATGTATGTGAACACAACTCTTTGCGCCAGAAATAATACAATATATTGTTCTGGAGTGTGTGCATAATTTGAAACTACTTTTGCATACTCAGTCATCCAAGGATTTCATTTGTTCAGCTGGAGCATTTGCACAAAACAAAATAATCACTGCCATAAACGCACACACTCCGAAGTTGCCTCTCTGAGTGTCTTTTGTCCCTTAAGTGCTGTGGTGTTGTTGTGCTGCCATATGATGAGATTCGAAAGCAGCTACGAAATGATTCTTTACATAAAACCCCCAACCAGAGATCAGATGTCGAACTGCGATTTCTCACAACATCCTCTGATGGCACCGGACAATCACGTCCATGTTACATTAGAGACTCTTGTTAACAATAATCCCATTATGGTGAAATGTCAGGGTTTCCTGCTGTGGTTCATGTGCAGAGGTGGGCGGCCTCGCCTCAGATAAAGACCACCTACGAAGAGCTCAGAGGAAATTATTACCTTTAACATTAACCTGTCGGGAAAAAAAACAAGACACTAAATGACAGTAATGTGCTGAATAATGAACCTTTTGGTTAGACAGTCACACGGGAAACACATCACACCAAATTGATCATAAAATTAGATGCAGGGGCCTGTAATTATCAGGAGATGACATGGCACCTCTGCTAACACATTTCCTGGAGGAATAATCAGTTTATCAAGTACATCACCTTAATATAGCAACCATGCAGCAAATCCTGCTTACACGAGGCATTTCATTTTCACAAACGTTGATTCAGCCGAACAATGAGGGACAAATAACAGGAAAAAGCAACTGTAAGTATCTACAAGGGATTATTTTGGACCAAATTATGAGTTTGTGTGATTATCACAGATTTCAGCAGCAGTGTGGGACCGTTGGTTCATGTGCAAATGCAAATTAACATCTTTGAACTCCTTCATGCTCCATCTGATCAGCTGATTGGCCACTAAAGCTTGACCTTTGGCCTCTGGTTGCATTTCCAAAAAAAGTTGCTTCAACTTTTCATTGCAGGGTTACTGTGGTTTTTTGGAGTCTTACCACCACAACCAAAACAGACTATCTACATTAAAATGAATTAGTGAACTGCAAAACCTGGTGAGGTCAAAGGTGTTGGATCATCACGAGCCTCCAGGAAAGTTTCAGAGCTTCTTGGCTGAGAAGCTCCAAGTGTCTGAAACTCTCCTTGCAATTTTTCCACAAACGTCGCCTATTTGGTGTTTTGATGAGCATGAGATTGAGTTAAAGATGTTTCCTCTAAGTACTAAACTGGTTTGATATCTGATAAGTACACATAAAATAATTCGCATCATTTTTAAATCAATGCCCAAACATCTGGAAACACTGTTTGTGCTCTAATTTACTTAGATTTACCTAATTTACTTATAAATACATTATAAAATGATGCTGAAGAAAAGCAGAACTACAGCTTTCACATGACTACGGACATTATTCGACTCTTTGGACAGACTCGCCAAGTTTCATTATTGAACACAGCTGTCGTGAATTTGGTTGTGCAGCTTCCTCATATTATCATTCACCACATAATCAGAAAATCAATATCAATTAATAAAAAACTGGGAGGAACAGAGCTTCCCAAGATTAAGCAGATGGATATCTGACTTGATTTATAACGGATCAATATTTTATGATGTAGTTAATTCTGCAAGGTTTTATGAGTACAGGTGCCTCCTCACATATCTAATAAACAATAAAACACCAACACGGCTTCCTCAGGTCTCTTAATTGCCACTATCTCACCATTTATTTCTACCATGTGTCTAATGTTTTTGTCTTTTATTTACAATTTATCAATTACATATAGTTGGATTTTACTACCATTTAGTCATTACTTCAAAATATTTCACATCAAAAAACAATTCAAGCTACTTTTTGGATTTTTTATATTTGTTTTTTTATATATTTTACTTGTTTATCTACTATAAGGGGACTATGTCACAACTTATTCATTATTTGAACCAAAATATTTCCATTTTCAATCCAAAACTGTTATCCTTAAGGCTGACTGGTACATTTTTTTGGCTTGCTTACTGGTTTTCCTGCACAACACACAGTTCAGGTGTTAAAACTGACTCAGTATGAGAACATATTTTTTTAATTTAGATCATGATTTCCACTCGGTAATCTTTCCGATGCCCTCAAGCAACTGCAAGAATACCTCCTGGAGTATCAAGGGTTAGGAAAAGCTATAAACTACCACTGTGCCATCACAAAATGTACTCCAGATCAGGGCCAGAGGCGGGTCAGGTCAGCACCAACGGGAAGGTACAGTGAGCAGGAGTTAGACTAATTGAGACCTGGAGCAGAATCCTTAACCTTGTTGACTCCTCCCTGATGCTTCGGATAAGCGTTACTCTAAGAAGAAAGCCTAAAAATCCACAGTCAACGATGCTTCCTGGAATAGCTGAAGTCTGGCAGAGCTGCTCCGTCTGTGCAGCAGTGTGGTGGTTGATGCTGAGTGCAGGTGGGGCAAAACAACAGGGGCTATTTTCCTAATTAGCACAACAAGGACAGAGTCTCATTAGCCGCCCCCCTGCAGGTAAACCACCCACTCTGCAGGTTTTAACATCATCTCCTCACGGAGAAAGAGAAGAGGGGATACATTAAAGACGGAGCTGACAAGAAAAAATCAGCTTGGAGAGAGAGACAGGAAGTGACAGATATAGACAGACCAAAAGAGACAGACTGACAGTGATACAAGCAGACAGTGTGTACTTCACAGGCAGACAGGAGGACAGACAGTTTACAACGGATAATATGACACAAACAGAGAGAGCAAGACAATGAGACAAACAGAGAGGAGAAGATTTGCTTCGCTTCATGCATTTCTAATAATAATCCACTGATGGTTGTGCACATAATCATATTTTTATTTGTTGGATGTTGTTGTTCCCCCACCACAAACATCACCTACAAAAGAAAACACAGCGTGGGAGTTGCTCTCCTTTCATCTGTCTCAACAGATCCTCTGAAGCCACAGCTGCAGAAAACGTATCGGATAAAAGTGCCCGCGAGAAACACGCTTTTCTTTGAACCATTCAAATATTTTCAGGGTAGAATCTAATTAATATAAGGAAACCGGGTGGAAGAAAAGGCATGTGCAAAGAGAGGGAGCATCTCTTTTTTTTCCAGCCTGCTGTCTCTGTCCTCGGTCCTTCCAGTTCTCATAGTGCTGCTCCTTGAAACATCTACAGTCTAATCCAAAGAGAAAGGATATCATAGATTTGAGTAGGCATGTACTGAGCAGAAGTCCAAACTGTCATGTTGATAAATGACAAAGTGGATAAAAAAAACACTGAGGGGAATTCAGAAAGGGGACCAAAAGCTTCAGCCTGCAGCAGAAAAATAGCCTGTATGAATAAGTTTTACCCCAAAATGGCAGGAATGGCTCTCCTGAGATGACAAATATAGAATTTTATATTTTTACCCTGCTTTATTCCAAGGCAATACCAAAAATCCCTCCTAAAATGCAGCAGGCCTGTAATATAAAAGTAAGAAAACCTCCAAAAAAGTCAATTTGAGGCCTGAGATGCAAAAACAAGTTATAAATTATCAGCTGCTAAAAATAGATGACCCCAGCAAGTGAACTAGAGTTTAAAAAGCCACTGCTGCTGTGCTTATTGCTGATATTGTGGGCATCCGATAAAAAGCTGCCTGTAGTAAACACCCTGCTCATCTATCTTCCTCTCTTTCTTTCTTCCTTTTTTTGTGTCCTCCAGTCTTTTACACTCTCTGATTAAAAGACAGGCACCTATCATGATAAAGAAAAACAAGTACATATTTAAAGTAATAATATATTTATAAAGGAGAAGAACTTCTGATTATCTGTTTACAGAAGCAGCAAATAGAGACGATTCTGTGCCATTTTTTCTTTACAAATGTTGAATACGTCCATGGGCCAATAATAGTAGCAAGGTCCCTTGTTTTTAAATAAATGAAGAGGTATTTGATCAGTGCATCGACTTGTTTAGTCGCTGATACTTTGTACAGCAGTTATCACAGGCATTTTTAATGATGCTTTCATTATCAGAACAACCCTGATAGAAAACACTGCTGTTATTATGAGAAAGTCTGTTCAATGTCTAAGCCTGTTTGAACTGCACGGTGTAAATATTCCACTTTTTTATCTTCTTGTTTACTGTAAATGAAGGATGTTGACCTCAGCTGACACGACTCCAGTGATACTTTATAATGTAACTTTTCAATTGTTACTGTCTAGACGTCCTCAGCATGAGAAGCTCAATCAGCTACAGTTCAGTATAATTTCACACAGTTAATCTGCCACTTCATGGACGAGGCCGCAAACCACAGCTGAGTGACATCTGCTCTGCTTTCACCAGTGTTAATTAGGATGGACATCACGGCGTATCAGCTCCAGCCGCTGTCAAACATAATTAAAGTGGAGGGTGACAAGACTTAAAGCAGAAACAGGAGGAAGGAGAGGAGGATGAACAGGAAAGCAGAGGGACAGAAAGTCAAATGAAAGAGGACACGGCGAAAGAAAATGTGGAATAAGGGTGAAAAGACGGGAAGGATCTGGACTGATGAGATTAAAATGAAGCCAGTTTTCCTGTTTCAAGTCCAACACAAAATCCACTGGGATGATTCCCCTGCTTACCCATGAGATTGACATAATCAAAGTTGGGAATCACATGATGGAGAGAAGATTTCCCACAGGAAGTCTGCTTCCACTTGACTCATCTCACAATATTAAGTCCTACAACTTATCAAGTCAAGCCAAGAAAGGTCTTTAAATGCACTCCACACCCAAACTATCGAACAAACTCTCAGAGATAATAAATAAAACACTAAACTTGGAGGTCAGACAAACATGATCCATTTTGTAGTATATTTACAGGAGTTTAAAGTACAGTAACCCACATATTTTAACAGATTTTGTGTGTGAGATTTTAGATTTTTTCTAAGGTTTTGTAGTTTTAAACAGGCCAGAGTTTATAAAGACTGATACAAGATAAAGAACTTAAGCTTTTTGATAAATGTGGTTGTATTTTACGTTGGCACGATATTTACGATCTATATTTCACTACATTTTATGTCAGCCTCAAGCCATGTCTTCAACCAGCTTTCCTCATTTATTTTTAGGGCCCTAACCATGACATATTATTAATTTAAAGTGTCTGGGTCTTACAAACAAGAAAGCCTTGAGGCTGAGACATTTTTCCCACTTATGTTTAATATCTAATCCGCTACGCAGGCAATCAGCTCCTCTGGGTCTCCGAGGGCATCCAACAACTTGATCTTTCAAATCAAAATGCAACAAAACTTGAATGTTCCACACATGAATATTCTGCATGCCATGACACGATACAGCCCACAGTTCCCATACGCTTTGACTTAAGCTAGTTGCTGCTTGCAGCTGTAATTTTTTACTTTTTTAATTTTTATTTTGCAACATACATCTTTCATGAGTGGCGACATTTTAAGAAACTGCTATAAATGATTGAACATCACGCAATGAGGACTGGTTGACTTGGTGGGAACAGAAGCCATTTGCTACCTTCAACAGAGAGAAACCTCTGAATAAACGTGTGGGACATCAAGCTAAGTGTTGTATGATAAGTGCTTTAGTGCTGTTTTTTTTCAGAGTGGTGATTCAAAGGTAATTTGACGTACAGAACTGTTGTCACTATGCTTTTAGAGACCAGCGTTTAGCTTTGAACCGAAGGAGTTGAATATTTTAAATGTTTCTTTTTAAAAAAACTCTATTGAAAAAGACAGTTATGTTCTTTCCTTTTTGTCACTTACACGCTATGAAATTGCACTCTGTAGCTGTGGGCAGTGGTACAAAAGTACGACAGAGAAGAAAGGGGATGTAAATCATTAGTGTGATTCACCTACAGACGTTACAGAACACAAGATTCAGCCTGCAGCACTGAGCCATCGGGATATTCAACACAACCATGACACCACTGTGTGTTTCCACTCAACAATGAGCCTCTTCTGGAAAAAAAATGGATGTACGGTAATGCTCGAGGTTTGATTTAATTTTACCCGCTGGGCACTAAACATGACTGTCACATGGCTCACAGAAGTATCCACTCCTCTGGCTACAAATTCAATTAGCGACTGTGTGGAGAAAGCACATCTCATTGAAAGACTTAATAGGCTCTATCTGGTGAAATAAGTGCTGCTGACTATGTTGCATTATGTTTTGGTTTCTTTACAACATGCTGTAAGTGAGCCTCTGCCCCCGTAGTTTGAAGGATGTGATGGTTGTCGCTGTAAGCTGTAAGGATTTGCAAGTTTGACACAGTGGCAGAATGAAAACACAGAGAAAAGTTGGATTTAAGTCAAAAATAATGAGCTGCTTTAGGTTGTCTGTGTGCCAGCTAGCGGCTGTAACGCTGCTATCATTAATCTTTACGGCGGCTAAACGTAATGTCATTTCGCATCAGGAAAGTTTTCAGTTCACCATAGAGTTGATGAGATCCAGCAGCCTGCAGCCAAAACAAATCTCATCTAGTGCAACACTGCTCACTGTTTAATCTGAGAGGAAACACTGGGTCAGATATCATCTTAAAAATAAGCAAACATTTCTCCTCCTACAAAGCAGTCACATCACTTTTTCATTTAAGTGGTTTATTGAACAAATCCTTCATACACATGAAGGATAATTGTGCTTGAAATTCATTATAGATTATTGTTTTTCTGTCTTGTGATGGTAAAAAAAAAAAAAAGATCTGCAGCGATGGAACTTGATGAAAAATGTCATTTCACCCACAATTTGAAACCTGTTTTCCTTTTTTATTTGGGTTGTATTATTCAGCTAGAGGTGTAAACAGGAGGTTTTTTATAGATGCAACCCAAATAGGCTTTGCTTGATAAACTTTATAGTCTGCTAGTTTAGACAAGTATTAAGTTAAAGCAGAGTGTTATAACAAGAATTGTGCGGGTTTAAAAAATCCATTATAGTGTCTACGCAGTAATTAGTTACAAGAAAAGAGTAAAATTGCTATAATATTCCTATAAAGACTTAGTATTTAGTAAAATTTAGTGACCTTCATGTAATTTTTTTGAATCAAATGCATAAAATCCTTTAATCTTTAAAAGTATTTCTTTAGTTGATCGTGTTTTGTTGTCTTATTCACAAAAGAGAGATAACTGTGTCAGTTTTATGTGTATATATATATATTGTATTCTGTATGGTAATTTATCCTCCTACATGTCAGTTTTTGCATTTTACTTTGCAGATTCAGCTGGCATATCCTGTCCAGAGGTTTAGGGCATCAAGGTGAAGAGATTTGTCTGCCAGTTAGCCGTCAGCAGAATATTTATGATACACCCACATCAGAAAGGTGCCTGAGAGTCAGAATGCTAATGCTATTTTGTTTAATGCAGGGGTAAACTCAGGGATGGTGGATTATAATACGAAGCCAATATCCCCTAAAATCAGAGGCCACAGCTTCCTAAGGAACTGTTTCGTGGGGAAAAAAAATAAGATGTTCAGGGGAAAAAATGGCTTGAAAATCAAAAGCCTTCAATCTTTTTGCACATCTTACATCTTATTTTAAGCCCAAACCAAACAAAAAACATGGAAAGCGTGAGGGTTATAGGACTGATTTCACCACATCACCACATCAATGCCTCACAGAGGCGAAGGGAAAAAAAAATGTTTAGCAGATACAGATCAAATACTAAAGTGAACAAAAGGAAGGAAATAACAAGCCTGTGCTATTGTGAACCCACACCACAAGTATCTGCAGAAACTGAAAATAGAAGCTTAGGGTATTTCAAAAGAGTCTAGAAGACTGAGAGGTACGAGACCAGAGAGAGAGACCCCGAGCACCTCGAGAATACAAATGAGAAAATAAAGACAGTCAGACAAACAGGCAGAGAGCATGGACAAGTATACAGAGAGTTTATGCACTATAAACTAATAAGCTATCGCTCTCATGTGGGAAAACAAAACTGACAGCTCCCCCGTCAGGAATACCAAATAGCCAATAAACAAAATGCTAAGACACAGAAAGTGGCAGACATCAAGAGAGAGAGAGAGTGTGTGTGTGTGTGTGTGCACTATAACTAGCAAGTTAGTCATAACATCTTGTCTGGCATCTTGATTATCTCACCATGTGATGAGGCCAGCGGCCACGGCGGACCAGGTGACACAGCAGGAGTTCGGCTTCTTGCTCTCCTCCTCTTCATCTTTACGGCAGCAGCACAAACAGCTCAGGTAGATGGCCAGACACAGCAGGTTGAGGCCGAGCCCCGCGGCCGCCACACAGCTCAGGAATATGAGAGACTACAAGGAGAGAAAACACAAAGAGGAAGGGGGATGACATGGTGCAGCGGTTAAGTCAGAAATAAAAAGCAACCACAGGCTTATCTTTCGCCCTGAAGCCATAAACGTCTATTTTAACCTGAATTCTACGCTCCCTCATGAATAATGCCTCCCAGAAAGTTTAACATGACTTTACTTTTTTGGGGGGGAATTTGCCTGGTTCACTTAACAGCAAAAGCCAAGACAATTTAGACTCAACGTGCTCAGCATAAAAAAAGACACCACAGCAATGATAGAAGTTAATTTGCTTGAGTATAAGTGGAAAACATATAAAAAATACTAACTTCTGCATCCAAAAATCCTAATTATGTTCAAAATCTTTTTTTTCCATTATTTTTAATACCTTTACCAGTAGAAAAAAAGCAGTTTTTACCAAACTAGCTTAGCGCCGCCAAACGAACTATACCTGCTCTTAACCAAATGGCATACAAAGTTAGCAACTAAGCTAGCTGGTTAAGACAGTCAAACAACTAGAAGATATTTTTCTCAGAGTTGGTTGTGACTAAAACAGTTACAAGAAGGAAATATTTGACTTAGCTTACATCAGCCAGTGGCCAGAAACAAGACACTGTAATGTCTGCTTCATGTGCAAACAGGAAACTGTTTGCTAACACAATAGCATGTTAGCTGTTTAGCAACCAGTTAGCTTTTGAGAGGTGATTTTAGCATGAGCAAATGTGACAATGCTAGCTTTTTGTAATGTAAGCTAATGTACTATAATCTTAAGTGTTAGCAACGAACAATATTGTGTGACTTACATTAGTCAGTGGTCAAAAACATGGTGAATATTTTACCTTTTGATGTGCAAACAGGGAAACACATTAGCTATAACGCGTTAGCCATGACAATAACATGTCAGAGTCTGTATTAGCTTGTTAGTTAGCTAGTCTGTTGGCATTATTCTTCCCTCAATTGTCTCACACAACTAACATGAACCAGTTAGCTTTTTGTATTTGTTAATATGGCAATGCTAGCTCCCTGTAATATAAGCTAACATACTACAATATTAAGTGTTAGCATTAACTGCAACACCACATTTATGTTACAGGCAAACTAATGACTCTAGAAGGTATTTTAATGATCAAACTGATAACTTGACCATTTAGAAAAAAATTTATTTGTTTTTTATGTGACATCTCCTGTTGCACAAAACTTCAACATGACAAGCATTCTTCAGATAAATACCTGTTATAAAACCCACCTCCCTGTATTCTGCTTACTGTCTCTTGAAGTGGGAGCATCATAATGGAAGCATATTCTTTGACTACAAACAAACCATTTCAAACTTCTGTCAAACAGATGCTGTGATTTCCATTGCAATAAGACAGAAAACACAAACAAACAAATGAATATGTCTGCACCGGGGAAGGGAAACGAGGCCAGCATCCACTGTTTTTCAGCAGGAGAGCAGACACCTCCTCATACATTTTTGGATCTACCTCTCCTTCTCATTCTTCCTTGAGCCCCCATCCCACCTTCTGCGAGAGATGGAGTGCCGTGACGAAAATAGCAACAAGACTGTCCTAACAGCCTCAAATGAATTCTGCATCCATCTGCAAGCAGATGGGTTTATTCAAGCTCGGTCCCTCTTTTTTTTTTTCCCCCCACATACTCGTCCTTTTTAGTTTGTCTGAAATCTTTTTGGTGCTGAGCCATCTGTTCTCACGCTTTGATGTTATGAGTCCCACAAGTCAAGTAGTGGGATTAAAATTCAAAAAATGGAAGAATCTGCATGATTATGTCAACGACTGCTATAAAAGAGCCAGGTAAATTGCAAATTGAAAAACTCCTCCAGAAGCCCCAAAATAGCTGTTTATATCATCTGACACACTCCTTTTCCTGCCTACCTTGCAAATACAACAGCAGAAATACGACTCCAAGACGTAAATTAATACAATTATTATGAGTGTTTGCTCATTTTGCAGTTTCTGCACCATCACTTTTTATTTTTATCATTTGCTCCTATCGTTTTCCCCCAGAAATCAATCTTTCTTTCTGCCCTTGCTCCTCTGCCTCACTCCATCTGTTTAGGTGCAGTAACTCATCTTGTACCATTTCACAGCTACATGCCTTTCATGTAAAAGGCTGCACATATGTTGACAAAAAAAAAAAAAAAAGAAAAAAGAGGTCAAAGGAAGGACAGGCCAATCTGCAGTCATTGACCCTTTAACTTTATCATATTCTCCAGCGCTCCATAAAATAGGTGTGAAGAATTAGCGGAAATACCGTGCTGCACTTTAAGAAATGGGATTGTAAATGTGTTAATTGATGTGCTCAGACGGATGGATGGCGGCGTGCACAAAGGTGAGACACGAGAGAAAAAAAAGCTCCTCGCCTCATCTGAAGGCAGAGAGTGGTGGGGGTGGGGGTGGGGGTGGGGGCTTCGAGTGATGCCAGTTCGCGTAAACTGGGAGTAATTGAGGTGAACACAGCAAATGAGATGGAGATGTGGGACGCAGGTGGGTAATATAAGCTGGGTTGTGGGGGGGGGGGGGGGATGGGTGGGAGACAGCCTCCTGCTAAACGTGCAAACACTGGGCCACCCAGCCTCTCTTATCGTCTTGGCAACGTGCAGGTTGGTCGGTGCCCTTGCATCGGGGAGGGGTTGACGAGTGAAAGGGCGAATTATCACAGCCCATTTGAATTAAGCAGCATGTGACGGGCCTGCCTAGATTGCCGTGCCTCTGTCTTGTGATTCTCCCTCGCAGCCTGGCAATGAACAATGAGGAGGGAAATGTGGCAGAGAGAGGGAGACACAGCAGGGAGAGCAGGGAGACAGTTTAGAGACCTCACATGAACCATCAAAGGAATAAACTTTAAGCTTATATTATCTTTTCTATTTGCAACTTTTCATGGTGTTAGGGCATCTGAACTCCCCTAAAACCCATTGTATTATTTAAAAACTGCTTGGGGCTTGAGAGTGAACTCAAAAATATTCTTTTATAGAGAGAAAAAAAACCATTTATTCCAAGGTTTCTTTTAAAGCAGTCATGGCAAAGACAACACTCTCCACTTTCTTTCTGTCCATCACTCTCTCTCTCTCTCTCTCTCTCTCTCTCTCTCTCTTCTCAGTAGTAGGTCGGAAAAATAATGGCTTTTGAATTATGTAGCATCCATTCTGCAGAAGGTCGCACACAGAGACTGAACCTGCACAAAGACACACACACACACACACATCGCGACCCCATCCTGTAACCATCACTTCCCAAGAAGTGCTCCATCCTTCCATTAAGGTTAAAAACGCCATTTATGTTTCACCAACGAGAGTGAGCACACGTTCGCTCTCTGGTAAAAAGTCAAATTGGCAGCTCTGACCACTTAACTGCTACTCAAATTAGGTCTGAGTAGTTTTTCATAAAAGTAGGCTCGGTGTGTTGACATCCTTCTCTTTATTTACTCATTCCTAACTCAAGAGGCCCTCTCCTCTGCTTTCAGCGCTTTGTTTCTTCTCAATTGTCCCCATAGACAGGGGGTGGGGTGAGCGTGAGGCTGGAGGCGATGACACGGGGAAGGAAAGAAAGGAAGGAAGATCTCGCTGGGCGGAAAGGCAATCCCTGAGATCTGGAGGAGGGGGGAGAGGATGAGAATAAAGAGAAAAGGAAGAGAGGATGACAGAGTGATTTAGGGAATATTGTAGGTGAGACAGCGGGGCGGGGATGAAAAAGAGCAAAACGAGGGCAGAGGATGCCTTAATGACAAAGTGTGTGTTTGCACGTGTGTGTGACTGTGAAGGGAAGACAAAGACGCAGCTAACTCATCCACACGGCAGACTCTTCATTACTCACGCCACGGCCCAGTTTCTGTCCTATTACAAGTCTATTGTAAGACGGCTTCGCCTGGAGGCAGGAACGTTGCATAATGCCACGGTTTTCCCTCTCAACAGTGAACAAACCTAAAAAATATCATTGTTAAATGTACAAAAATGAACACACAAGAGTGCGACAAGGCAAATCAGCCATGTGCTCTGCCCCAGAGGATGACTAACAGACTAACTCAGGGGATGATACATAAGTGAACTCAGCAAAGTTAACACAGGAGGAAATATTTTCCAAAGCAACTTTTGAGCCATCTGTTCAAAAAGCTCCCGCGTGGCCCCTTTATGAACTCCAACTATTATCATTTCAATCCTACGGTAATCTTTTCATCGCTTTCAAGGGATTTTTATTTGCTCTCTTAGTATAAAATGTGAAAATTAGAAGTTATTTCAAATAATCTGCCGTCCATTGATATACTCATCGCTGCAGCACTAAATAAAAGGGAAAAAATGCAATAAAACCCAATTTAAAAGGCTCACAAATCCATTTTAACGCATCACAGTCACAATCAACTAAATTTCATCAGATAGAATTAGTTTTTCTTGTAGATTTTTTTACAGAAACGTTTTTCAGTGGCATTTATGACTGATGTGGATATACACCTCTTGTTAAAAAAGATGCTTTACTCGAGCAGAATGGAGAGAAATAAAAACAGAGGCGACCGAGGATGAGTTTAATGTCAAGACGGATGCAAACTCACAGCACTCCACTCGCTATAAAGTTAATGCCTTGTGCCGAGCGCCCATTAGCAATCAATTTTTAATACACAAGTAGTGACTATAATTAATACATAAAGATGGAGAGCACGTCCATCTGTTACAGTGCATCTGCTAAAAAAAGGACTTAGGCAAGTAATAGCAGAATTCCACAAGCTTGGCGTGATGCTAAATGCACGCTAAGCGATTTGAAGTGTCTTCCGTTAGCATGGCTGCTCCACAGCAGGTGGCAGACAGCTGTGCGGAGGTGGAGAAGGTCTCCAGGCGCAGTGTGTGCACTGATGTTAAATGTGTGTGTGTGCGCGTGAGTGTGTGAGTGCGCCTTAGATGGACAGTGACATTCCTTCGACATGATAGGGGTTAAACATGTGTCAGGTCAGTTAGAGAAGGAAGAAGACATGCACAAAGGAAAAAGTTTCAGCTTTCAGGATAAAAGCAAAGTGAGCAGCAGGAGCCTCTTTGTGCTGTTGTCGATAAAAAAAGAGATGTTTTTAACCTTTATTTATGTGTCATCTAATTTTTGCAATTTTCTCTAGAGTAGGGAGTTGTTATTGCACGTCTTTAAGGATGGAGGATTCAAAAGAGACAGAATGGAAGGAGCAGAGGCAGAGATATTATTATTTTTAGTCACAAATTCGAGTAAAGATCCACAAACACTTGATTTTATTATTTCTATGATTTGAAATGATAATAACTTATTCAAATTCACCCCACCCCACTGTGTAATGGAGGGTTTCTGCTGGAGGTTGGAACAAACCAGCTCAAGCTGATGTATCTCTAATTCATGATCAGAGTTATTTAACATTTTCAGAATCAACAAAGTTCCCTCGAAGACATCAGAAATCTGCTGTCAGAACCCTTCGTGATGAGTAAGTTTGGTGGAGTTCAGCTTTAAGAGCAAAAACTGAGAACACAGATTCCTCTTAGAAATCTCAGTGTCACACATTTACCTGAGAAATTTCCTTCTTTGATACATTTAGCGTTCTGCACAGTCTCATACTGCGATTTTTTGCCACCATGAAGGGTTAAACGAAGGCTGTCGAGTGTCTTCAGAAATGCCCCCTTCCCCCAAGATCAATGGAGCAGTCCAATGCACTGTCTTCCTCCACACTGCTGCATGTCCCACTCTGACACTCGGGTGAATGCCCCAGGGACCGAGGCTCTTTCCAGCAGAGTGCACTCGGCTGGGCCTTCCCATGTTCACAGCTGGGTTGCCATTAAGTCCCAGCAAAGAGACCCATGGGATATGGATGAAAGGTGGAGGAAAAGGGGAGAAAGGAAGAAGCTTTGTTGCTAACGGATCCTTTAAATCTGTTGCGCTGCGCTGCTTAGATGCCCTAAACACTTTGTCATTACAAACTGCAGGTCTCAGGAGCTTTGTCAGGTGTGGCGCCTGCTCATTTTATGATAGTTTCTATTCCATAAAACTCTTCATGCATCTCCTCTCAGTTACTGCACCCAAAAAAAGGCCAAGCTTCCTGGGACACATTCATTGTTTTTTTTTAAATCCACTTTAGAATAAATCATGGCCACTCCCACAAGACAAAAGCCTCGACGTGTCCCATCGTGTCCCATGAGATGCTGTCATGTTGTCTCATTTTTGGTCTGATAAACGGTAAATTTATTAAAATTGGTGCCCCACATTGCTATTTTTCACCCACTGAGCATACGGTTAAGAAATAGTATGCTAACTAGCTAATCCTCGTCTCATTTGTGCTCTTATAAACAGTAAATCAAAGTCAGAGCTCCAGATGCTACCAGGGCATCTCTGGTGTGCAGGAAAGTGTATTATCTCCCTATTTCCTTGACATCTTCCCTGAACCCAAAGGCTAAACCTTTCCCTCAGGGGAGTCAGGGGTCGTGGGTTTGATGCTATACCCCCACAACAAAGCAAACCCAACCCCACCCCCCCGAGCCTGCATGGAAGAGCAGACTTTCATTGTTGTCTTGGCTGGAGGGAAGCACTGCTGCGTGAATCCACTTGTCCCAGTTCATGCAGCTTTTGATGGGTTTGTACGTGAAATCTGACCTGCTGAAGGTTCTTTTTGTGCTTTTCATCACCCATGAAAATCAGGAAAACACAGAGATGCACCAAACAATCACAAACAACCATCGACAGTCACTCAGCGCAGTCGTTTCCTGTTTAAGAATTGTTATATCAGCGTGAGGGATGGGCACACCGTCTTATTAGTGCAGACCTTGGCCATACCATCTAGCCAATCAGGTGATGCTAATTACAAGCTTTAAGCACAAGGGAGACAGATTGGGGTTAATGACCTTCTGGAGAGCTGAAGGCGACACTGCGAGTGCGTCTTTCTATGTATATGCATGACTCAAATGAGGACTAAATAGATGGCTGCATACGAGGAAGGAAAAAGACATCGTGACTGCTTCAGAGGCTGAGCCCAAGTGAATCACCGCTTTAACAATAAGGTTACACAGTCATTTAAACAAACAGGGATGGAAAAGCCTGCATGCAAATCAGGAGACAACAACAACAACAACAGATTTTAGATTTTCTTGGGGGAGAAAGCTGGGAAATTTCCAATCCCATCCGGTTGTGGAAGGTAAATCAGTTATGAATTTTCAGCCGTTTGTTTGCAGGATTGTTCACCTTCTATCACACAAACTGAACACATCAGCCAATGGATTCTGTTGCACAATCAGCTGTAATTAGTAAAACTTGGCTGCTTGTTAAGATATTATGTGACCATGAGGTCCTGCAAAGTCACATTTAAATACTTGAGATTATAAAACGAACAAATGTAATAATTTAAAAAAAGATTAAATTGAAAAACACAATTACAGAATGTTATCATTGCCTCTTATAATCTAAGTGCATCACCTGAAGGACATTTATCCTTTTCCAAAAGTAGGAACATATATATTTTATCTACATGGCTTCACATAAATTCCCAGTGTTTCATGCATGAGTGACTCTTGCACAATGGAAAATCCATTTAGAGTGGCAGACTAGGGCCTAACATCAATGAACCAAGAGGGGAAGGTAAAGAAGAAGCTGATGTACACAGTAAAAAAAAAACTGAAGTGAGAAAAGAGAAACAGCAAACAAAGACAACTGATAAAAACAGAGTGGGTCTGGAGGAGGAGGGGACTCTGCGAGCACTCAGGTGGAACATTGTTCCTGGGGAAGATCGAGTGTGTGCTCCTGTAATTGAATACAGAGTCTGTGGCTTGTTAATTTATCACATAACATTCTAGGCCACAGTAATAGCAAGATAAAAGCTTTCAATGGAAACTTGTCTGAGCCTGACATTAAAGTGATCAGTGGGGAGACATGAAAAGTGGATATTGTTTTGTCAAGGACAAATGTGCTGCTTTTAAACAAAGGTCTTCTTTTCTCCCTGTGCTGGAGGATCCTCAAATGTTTTTTAATCATCTCTAATTATGAACAGGAAGTGTGAAATCTACCTAGACGTCAGTATTTGTTAAGGTAATGAATCCAATTTATTTTCTGCATTAAACACTACATTTACTGTGCGTTTTGTGTTGTCTGCTCTTTAAAGTGACTTGGAGATGAAACACAAGGACGAACATGATAAAAATGTGGCTGAGTGGTTTGTTTTCATGCTTTCTGATGTTCAGGAAATAATATAAACTACACCACAGTCACTCTGTGAAAATACAGTCAGAGAAAAAAACATGGCACATTTCCCTTCAGCAGTGTTTTCTGTGCTTGACTGAGGATGCATCGAGTACACACCCTCAATCTTAATGTAATTACTCTGTCAACTGCACATAAGATTACTAAATGCTCATTAAAATGTAAAAGAACCAGCTATGACCTTCAAATATTGCGTTACAATGAGGCCAACAAACTATCTACAGTCATGAAAATCTACTGTATTGTCTTACGTCTAAAGATGTCATCAGCGTAACTTAACCTGCTGTCTGCAAAACATGAAGCTGGAGCCAGGAGACTGTTAGCTTAGCCAAGCAAAAAAAAAAATGAAAACAGAAGGAAACAGAGAGCCTGGCTCTGTTCAAATGGTCACAAAACAGCTCAGATTAACAAGCAAAAAGTGACTATTTTTTAGTGATATGGAGGTCATGCTGGACTTTCTTGGCCATGAGCTGCAAATTCCTGAAGTCTCTGCAGGAAGTCCCTTTAGTCTTCATGCTAGGCTAAGCTAACAACTTCTTATAATCACATATGACATAAATTTGTGGGAGAGTAACTAGTCTTCTGATCTAAATGTTGTAAAGCGAGCTAATAAATCATATTTCCTAAAATGTTGAGCTATTTCATTAAAGATGTTGTTGTTACACAGTGACAGAGATAACAATGTAATCTTATTACAATGTAATCTCATAAAATCAAGACTAAAGACAGTTAAGTCTTTTACGAAAGCACGGGTATAACTACAAAGTTTGCTTAAGTTTAAATGGCACCGATAACAGAATTAACAGCATAATGCACATTTTTTAGACAATCTCAGCATTGCATTTATATTCCAACATTATGTGACTTAAAAACTTAATAAAAGCATAATTAATTATAAAAAATCATCAGTAAAATGTTGTGTCCCTGGTTGCTTGGTCATCATCGGAGTTCCCGGCTCTATGACACAAAACAGTCCATGTGACGGACACAGAAACTATTTGGCACAAACTTGTTTGGGTCACAAATCAGGAAATGGGAAGGGAAGTCAGATGGACAAGGACCTGCTGACCTACACATGATGTCTGGCTCCACACACACACACACACACACACACACACACACACACACACACACACACACACACACACACACACACACCCATATGCAAGCAGCAATCAGAGGGATGAGACACCTTTTGCCACTCAACCGAAGCAATGACCCAAAATATAAGTAAGGGGAGACTACTGGAGATAACTGAAGTCTGTTTAAAGGAGAAAAAACACCACTAACCCACTTGTCATCACAAAGCCTGTGCAGTTTCAGTGATTGCGTGCTTAAAGTTCTGCCATTTTCCTCCCATTCATTGGATGTCAATGAAATTTGGTATGCATGTTCAAGACATAGAGAGGGATGTCTGTGCTTTGATCAGGAACAGTCATTTTAGGAGTATTAGGACTTAAAAGAAAATATTTCATTTGCCATGCCCACTTGCACCAATCAATATGGCACTTCAGATTTTGGTTAATATCTGCCCCCAGAGCATACGCACCAAATTTGGTGAAATTCTGCCCAATGGATTTTGAGGAACACATTTATTGCATTTTGGTTGATAGGGGCCATGTTTTTCAACTTATCTTCATGATTTGTTACAGAAATGTGTATCTTCATCCCCGAGGCTGTGTACAAAATATGGTGTGGATAGAGTCCAAATCTAAAAAGTAGATGTCACTTTACTGTGTTTTTTTTTTTTTTTAACATTTTTTGTAAATCAGCAAAAAAACCCAAAACCCATCATGGTGGACTTTTGTGGTTTAAGAGGCTTTTTTGTAGAACACATTAAACACACTGAGCTGACAGTGACACTGTGTGTCTAGTTATTGTGCCAAGTTTCATGTTTCTTGCTCAATTCAGCTCACAGGACTTAGAAATTTAGGGAAAGAGAAATAATAACTATAATAATAAACAAGGTGACATTAAGAGGGGTTCTGATTATTTAGGGGTTTGAACCCTAATAAAACCTTGTTTTTTTAATTCACTGTTCCTGTCTAGACACAGAGTGACTGCTGTCACACACTTTTGAGTAGGGTTATTTTCTAAGCTTTGACTTTTTGTGTGTGTGTGTGTGTGTGTTTTTGTGTTATAAATGTCAGTATGACTGTGAGTTACATTTTTTTGAACAGAAGTTGCAGTTTTAATTGGCCTCTGTATATAATTTGCTGTTGATAGATGGGGAGCATTTTTAAAGATTAGATTAGTTTAGCTTTTCAAGTCTGAAGAAGTGAGAAATGTCAAAAATGACACCTGTGTTGTACAATGATCTGTATACAAACAACTTACTATGTCATCACAAACAGTCTGGGGTTTTTTGTTTATTTTTTTTTTATAAAACATTTTGCTGTGCAATGCAGATTTGTCACCTAGGAGAAAGGGGAAGTAGCTACATCATCCATGTTTTTGAAAGGTGCAAAAATGCTTGTTTTCTGCCCTCCATCTCTGCCTTTGTCATCTTTCTTATTTTTTGTCCATTTGTCTGCAGTTTATCTACTATGTGAAGTTTTTCTTTTGGGCTTTTTTGATATTTTGGTCTGCCTGCTTCTGTCTTTTTGTAGGCAGTGGTTCAAGGAAGTTAATGCTTAAGCGATCACCACTGGCAGAGGATTTTGAATCAAAGGCTGTTAGCAGAATGTTTGTCAAGGTCCTGGATGACACATCACATCCTCTTCCAGCACCTTTGATATGATGCCTTCCAGAAACGGCTTTAGTTCCAGGAAATGTTCTTTTTCAGTATAAACAGCTCAGCAGCCACGTTGAAGACAAAATGATATAACCTAGCATGTGGCTCATTACATTGCTCACCCTGTTATTATTTCTTTGAATGATCACTCTGGTGTCCTGTCGCCCTTTTTTATATGCTGTATTGTGTGCTGTCTGATGGTAACACTTTTTTTGCTGTGCTCTTAATGAAGATTTAAAGACAATGTTCCATTTATGCCAAAATTAATTTAAGTGCACTTTTTGAATGGTGAAATATGCATGGAAGCAAGAATACCAGACTCTGTAAGGAAGCGTAAATAAACAGTTAATGTTGGGAAAGAACAGCAGGAAGAGGTGGTGCTGTTTTTAACTGCCCATCTGCCTCAAGGAGTCTGTCCCACAGTCTCACAGCCTCAGGCAGAAGCAGACAGACATACTTTCATCAGTGCTGTTTTGCATCTTCTTCATCTCATTTCCTTTTTGTTGCTTCTATCTAATGCATGTGTGGTATTTTTGCTCCACTTTCCTTTAGCATTTCATGTCCTCATTCACTATTCCCTTTCCCTCTCATACCCATGTTGCTATTTGGGTGAATTTTAGGAGATGCTTGTTTTTGTTGATGCGTTTGTGCAGATGTGCAACTTTTGTGGGCATTGTGTTGTATCTATATGCTGAGGCTGAGTCCCGGAGTTCAAAGGCTTGTCACCACAGATCTGGTTTGCTTGCAGTCTTTTGTCAGGCATGTCTTTTGTTACATAACAGAAGCCAATATCTCCCCTCTCGCTCAGAATAGGCAAGAACAGAACAAGACAAGTTTTAAATCATAAAAAAAGTGATGGTTTCAATTCTGGATTTGATACGCACTCAATCCTGATGCCAGTTTCAAAGTAATCTCAGTACTGTTGACGAAGATATGCTGCCCTTGTCGATTTAGAAGCAGAGGTTCTTACTGACACTCATGTCACGATCCAACTAACGGCAAGAGAAATACAGAGAATAGAGAGCTAGAAAATGAGACGAGACAGAGATGCTAAAGGGGAGGAATATAAGAAATGATGGATTTAGAGGAAGTGATGATAGCAGAGGGAAATCCAGCCAGTGTCTTTTTGAAAAGAGCAAAAAAGAGACAAATGAAGATAGAGAGAGTTTGTATGTGAGGGGAATTGAAGTACATACATCCACTGTTAGACAGTGATAAAATTCAGCAAAAATGTTACTTTTGAGTTACATCGCTTGGATTTCACACAGTCATGTCTGGACTAGCAGCACTCTCCTCTTTCTTTCTCTTTATTTCTGTATCTACAGTTCTTATTTATTTCGTTGTGTGCACTGGCAGTGCAAACCCAACACTACGTTAAAGACTTATACTTATTGAATTAATTACTTGGTTAATTGAATAACTGCTTACTCAGTCAACAGAAAATTATTTGGAAACTATTTGTTAATGATTAAAATTTTTGATATTTCTTAACCTTGCTAGCTGCACTCTAAATTCTTTTTTGTTTGTCGGATCATATTTTACTTTTTCCTATTACATAACAGGCCATATGATTTATCATTCAATTTGGAAAATTAATATTAGAATTAAATAATCTAGTATTTTGTATCAAAATTGAAAGTTGTTTTTGATTTTAGTTTTTTTCTTCATGGTAAGTATAATATATTTATTTGTCAGTGAGTCAGATGAGTTCATTGTATCTGTTCTTGGCTGCCTGTTGGTCAGGGAGACTTTGTGTGAGAGGAAAGATGAGTCATCTAGTGCAGAGGAATCACAATTAGACTTCATGTCAAGAGAGACACCAGTACAGATACACATAAACAAGCACCCAGACACACAAGCAAGCCCCTCGGTGCTCATACTATACACAGACACATGATGAGGTGTTTGCTTTACTGTCAAAGAAGATGACAGTTTCACTCATTCAGACATGCTAACACAGTTCAGCCATCTAACACAAATACACATATACACATACACACACACTGCAAATATAGACTCATGAGTGCATAAAAACACATGCAAACACACTCCCTCTCTCTGTATTTCAGTGGAGGAAATAGCGACAAGACAGAGCCCTCCGCTCAGGCGAGAGAAAAAAAAGACTTCCACCGGTGGTTTCCATGGAAACTGTCTCCCTTTCTCTTCAGGGGGAGGGCAAGCGACTAGCAATGAGTTAGGCCGACATTTAAGGTGGCTCATGAACAGGGTGGGAGGGAATTTAAGGTAGTTTGAAGTTAGAATCCATCTGACTTTTCCACCTCGAGGATGAGCAGGGTCGCCCAAGGTAATGGCAGTGCAGTGCAGGCAGTTTGAACAAACAGGAAAGCAGAGCAGAGATAATTGAGGCATGTACCCCTTTCACCTTGGGCTGCACAGTCAGCAAGCTCAGAAGCCAAGACACACACACATTTACACACAGCTTATTGATATCAAGATCACAAATCTGTTCATAATTACATTACAGCATGAGGGGATGATGCCACAGTAACGGTGGCATGCAGACCAAATAGTTGTAGAGATAATAGAGCAGGGGATTGTGTGTGTGTGAGTGTGTGCCTGGGCCCATGTGTGTGTATTTGTCTGTGTGGGTCAGTGAATCTCTAAAGAAACAAGAGAGTTGAGTATTTTTTTGGCCTGGATATTGTTCAAAGGTTTTCTGTTCTTTTGCTGCATGATAGTTCAGTACAGATACCAAAGCAGCAATAAGCCATAATACCACTCAGTACCTCCCTTGGAGGGATAAAACATGTTGGTTAAGTTTTATTTTGATGCTCCCATATTCCCAAGTAATCACCTATTAATTTTTCAATTTTCTTGCAAAAAGTATAATTCGGTACTTGTTATGGGTAAAATTGCTTTAATGGTATATCCTATTAATTATATTTACATTTAATAATTGCATAATCAGTGTTGTAGTGTGCAGCAGGTCAGCTGATTATGCATAAATGTAGAATTTGTCTACAAGCAAACATAACATTTATCAACCAAGTCTACGATTACTAAGGTGTAAATAGTACTTTTGCTTTTAAGTTTTCATGTCTTTTTCATTATAATAATATGAGATTAAGTAATTCCCTCCAGTATATTTAAAATAATTGAACTATCTAGAAAATTTTATAAACACATCCAGCTGTAACGGCGTTGTTCAGAGGAATATGTTGCCAGGAGGAGCTGGAGGGCAGGTTTTTTCTGGGTGTGATTAAGGGAATGATATTAAATGGTTAAGGCAAGGGATGCACTTAAAGTATTGTTGCATATAAATAACTGACTGATCCTGTGAAATTTATATTATTATGTATTATTCTGACAAGGAAATTTAGCCCATAAATAAAGCTGATTATACAAAGACAAATTGCTTTCATGACCTTGTGCACTTAAAGTTGCACTGCTGTTCTGCAATAACAGTGTATGCCTTTTATGAATGTGTTTTATCTACAGACTAAGCAACCATGGACTTTTGGTTATATGAAATATGTTATTGAGTATTTTTGTAATGAACATTTGAAGAGTCAGAGCAGATTTTTTTTTTGTCATAATATTGATGTCAGTTAGATTGAGTTGGGTCAGAGCTGTGGGATGTTAACTCATCTATCTTAGCTCACTACATCTGAGCCTTTTTCACCTTCATAAGTGAATAAATTATAGATAGACATTTAACTTCTTTTTATAACACAAAAGTGTAAAATTATTGGTTGTTTTATTTGTAACCACCATAATCACCACCATCTGTAACCATTTTTCAGCCAGCACCATATCAGTGCTATCTGTTTATACTTAACGGTAAAAAAAAATGTAATTAACTTTCATGTAATATGTGTATAAAGGTCATTCAGATTAGTAATAAATGTGTTAAATCAGTTGGAATAAATTTATTAAAAAAGAAAGTATTAAGAAAGTAGAGACTGCACCTAAACTGCTTTAAACCCTGTTCCCAATCTGCCACCAATTATACACACCTTTCATACAAATACAACATCCAACACATCCTTACACACACTCTTTTCTTAACTTGTCTCTCCTTTTTTCTCCTTACCTCAACTAGACCTCCTATCCTACCAGCAAGGTTGTCAGCCATTGTCTTTTTGTCTTTATGGTAATTTGTATGTATAGCAAGCTCAGGGTCAAATCAAGTTCTTCACTCTTAAAGTATTTGTCTTCTTTTTCAATTTGTATGATGCTTGTATTCTTCTACTTTTGTCAGGTTTGCTTTATTCCCTGTGGAAGATACCCATGATCAGACATAGTCATGAATAAGACTGTCTAATACAAGACATGAGGATGAATTAACATGAGGAAGGAAGATAAATCTTTTAAGATTGCTCGCTGTTGAATGCTAATCACTGTATTTCTAATAACTGTCTGAGTGGGAGGGGAACAGCTTGCGCTGATGGACTGTTACTGTGACTGTGTGTATTTCTGTATGTCAACTGAGCCATATAGTGTGAGGGTCAGTCCATTTGTTGTGGTCCTTATGCCTTAATGAAGGCTCAATGTTAAATCTAAAAACCCAAACATCCTGAATTTTACATACATCAATTGAGTAAGCTCATTATAATGCACTCTATAATTTGTACGTCTGTGAAAAGTTAGGAGAAGTTATGTAAGAGATTAGGTCAGTGAAGGAATTTTGACCCAGTTCTTTTACAACTGAGAGGGAAAAACTCAATTGACAGTGAGACAGATGAAGGAGGAGGAGCAGGAGACATTTCACACAACATCCATGGAAGCCATCCAAGGCAAAAACAAGTTGGGCGGGAAAAGAATAAGAGACAAACCTTAAGTAATATTGCAGAGGTATTTGTCCTTGAAGGATCTGTGCACACGACAAAAGGAAGAGAAGGCTGGACGAGATATGTCAAATGATTTAAATGTTCTTTTCTTCCCGCCCTGCTTTGTATTGATGTCTGTGTTGTGATTCGTGTCTTCATGAAGAAGCCACTGCTGCAGATCAATGTGTTGTGTGTCTATTAAAGGAGCACTTTGGGAACGTCTAGCTGTGAGCCCTGAGATCCATGTTATCTCCCCTCAGCGGTTCAATTTAGTGTCTATGTTCCTTCTTGTGCTCTCAGCATAAACTGACTTCATTTTGCTCATCTGTTTTCTCCTTCGTTTCAGAGCTGCCGTATGGCTGGGAGAAGATAGATGACCCCATCTACGGCAGCTACTACGTAGAGTAAGTCTCCCTGTTGACTTGGTTAACTCAGCTGCTGTGTAGTAAAACAGGAAATGCATTTTATGGTTTACAACGCTTCGCTATGAATTATAAATTACTAAATTCTCATTTCTTTTTTATGTCCCACTGCTCATTTCACTGAACTTTTACAGGGAAAAACTCGTCTATATAAACTATCTGTAGACTGAATGCTGATAATACCCTCTTCAAAATGATTCAGTGTGTTGCATTACAAACATACTTGGCTTCTCTGCAAATTTTGGTCTTGTCCAGCACAACTTAGCTGTTACTGGAAATGAGAGGTAAAGACCAGCTACTGGAAAGATAGATGGGAATTTTTTCCTATGACAAACTTTTTTTTTGTGCATTTTTTTACTTTGTCCTTATAATTTTTTCTGTTTGAAAAGCATTTCACATGAAAGGCATAATAAAGATATAGAGTATTATGTATTGTCTTAAGTTAAGCTAGCCAAATGATTATGTAGCAATTAAACCTTAACCTGCATGAACTCATTACAGCATTAATGGGTTAAATAAGATTTTTCAGATTGAAACATCCATCCATCCATCCATCCATCCATCCATCCATCCATCCATCCATCCATCCATCAATCAATCTGTCTACCGATCTATCTTTGTGTCTGTCTGTCTATCTACCCATCTATTCATTATCCATTCATTAATCCATCCATCCATCCATGCATCTATTTATTCATTCATCTAACCCTTCACAAGAACTTGATTTGTTGGTGTCGACCAGATAGTTTTTCCCCTGGCTGTATGAACCAGTTTAGCTACCCATCATTTTATATGTGATAGTAATATATGAGAGCTGAAGGGACTCGCACTAACATAACATTATGTAGCTGCAAACAAAAACAGCAAGCTGTAGAGCAGAGCTTTTGATTCTTGTTGGGATGGACAGGACCAGCTAGGCTTTTCTCCTAACTAATTGTTTGACTAAATGCAAATGCCAAATTGCTCACTTAAGTCTGCAACAAAGCAACAGTTATGTCACTAACAGACCCGTTGTTCTGAATGGTCACTTTTTACTTTGAACTCTGACGCACATTTCACTGAAACTTTTTCACCTTGATAAAATTCTGGATGCATAAATACTTTGTGTGCCTTTGCTATTTTTGGCTTTAGGCTTAGAATTACCCAGCACCCATTATTTGCAATGATGCATTGTATTTGCAGTCACATCAATCGACGGACTCAGTTTGAAAACCCAGTCCTGGAAGCCAAGAGACGCCTGGAGCAGCAGAGGCAGATGCAGAGCCAGGGACTCTCCGCTCTACCACTGCCCACTATATACAGAGGTACACATGGAATACCACAGCATGTGTAGTTCTTTAATCAAAACATGCTGACACAGTCACACTGTTGCACAAATATGAAAATGCAAGAAATGCAAAGTGACATGCATGGTGCATGGCAGGCCTCTGAAATTCATTTGCTAATAGTTTTTTTTTTTTCAATGTCAATTTTCTTTTTTTGCACAGATTTTTTTGGGTCGAACATTATGCTTTTTTTTGTTTTCCTAATTCATCTCATAGAATGGCCTGTTTTATGAGTATCTGATGGGGCAGATGCACAATGTCAAAACGCACAGGGTCGAATGGAGATGCTGGCAATGCGGGGGACAGAGAACATGCTCGCCCTGAGGCCCCTAGTGGGCTTATCCAGGCATGCGTATGATGACGTGCCAGAACAGTACATAATGTACTGCTTCATTTGAGTGAAAACTGCATATTTCCAATGACTCAACTTATCAGGATTAAGGCATATGTATCTTTAGTGTCACTTCTGTGTGTGGAAAAATAAAATGTACCAATAGGTTCATTCAGAACTGAAAAGATCATGTCAAACTCATCAACTCACTAATTTCAAGCAAAAATATAGATAAACCAAATGCGTAAGTTTTCTGGAGCTCAAGCATACATAAAATTTCACAGATCAAAACATTCTCTTCCTACAGAGAAGCCATTGTTTACGAGAGACCCAACCCAGCTGAAAGGCACCTTCCTGTCAACAGCCCTGCAGAAAAGCAACATGGGATTTGGCTTCACGATTATAGGAGGCGACGAGCCTGACGAGTTCTTGCAAGTGAAGAGCGTAATACCAGACGGACCCGCTGCTCAGGATGGAAAGATGGACACAGGTAATTATGTGTACCAGCATTAGAATTTTGACAGCAGGTTGAGCAATAAATTGAGGTTTAAGCAAACTATAAGCTCTCAATGCTGTCACTACTGATACTGTAATACTGTGTTTATAGAGATGCTTAGGCACAGCCTCATTATTATGACATCTCAACATTATGGACCTTCATTGCCTGCCAAGGAAGATCAAGCACAAAGATCTATTTCTGGCAGAGTTTCAGTTTCATTCAAAGAAAGTTTTTTTTACCTGCCTATGGGTTATGTCTGTCAACATTTGTTGGATCTAAAAGGCCAATAAAGCATGATAAAGTGTTTGTATTTAGAACATGTGGTTCATCGGTGTAACTTTGGATTCAGAAGTTAGATTTGTGCCTCTACTAACTCAGAACATTTAACATCGTAAGCACAAATCCTTTAGTTTTATGGCTGTGGGTCACCCATATAGATAACCAAAGTCCCACACACACACTGTTTGTGTATCTTTTGATATTGCGTCATTAAGGAGAGACTGAGGCTTGATAGCAATATGTTTTGAGGGACCTTTGCTTGATGGACAGATGTCAAGGACAGTTGTAGTGTTTGTAAGGTCTCAGTTTCATTAAGTTTAATGTCAGTTCTGACTGACAAAGAAAGCAGTAATTAAGTATTTGGTAGTGTACTGTGGTCCTTTGTCGTCCAAAAGAAATGGCTGCTTTTATCCAAGTTAAACACATCACAGGATACGCTTCCTTAACATTCACCGACTAATGGATGTACACCTGTGGATAGACATTAACAGACAAAAGGAGGCACAACACTTTAATCAGTAGAAAAAATAGCTCTTTGTAATCATTGAAACATGGAAGTTTGGGCCATGTGCCTGCTTCATGAGGACCTGTTCCTCCTTTTTTCTTCGTTATGGCCCATTTGTGCACTAAGGATTTTTAGTCTTTTGCAAATGCAACCCAAGCACAGTAATTACATTTTTCTAAGCTATATATCAAATAAATAAATGATGTTGATAATGTGAACAAAATCTAAGTGATACTAATAGAATTGTTAAAGCACATCTTAAGAAAAAATAACTCCATAGTAGAGGTTTGCACAACCTAAAAATATCAATTCTTCTTAAAGGGGGACATCCTTGGCCCTTGGTGGCATATTTAGGGTGCCCTACATTTGTGCCTGTAGCACTGTGTGTCCTAGACAAGGACTTCACTTTCCTCTCAGCACTCCCTCTGTCCTCTGTTCATGCAATATAACATTCTGCTTTTATTGGGAATGAGAGGAACTGATTTGATTTGCCATTACAGACTTGTGCACACAACACCTACTTCATTAGATAAATTTCCACTTTTATATCCATACTGCAGGTGCTGTATCACTGCGGTTCATAACAACACAACAGTTGTCACAGTACACAGGTCCACCAGTGCCATGAAATTGTCCTATACTTCTGTTTGCTTTGATTGATAAAGCTAAAAGTCTGTGATATTTACACTAGGGTTATTAGAATATCAAAATATCAGTAGTTGATATTATTACCAGTGAAATCCACAACAAAAAAAAAGAAAATCAAAAACAATCATGAAAGCCCATGTACTTTAATACTTTCCTCTGGAAATATAAACTTATTGGCATGGTGACAGACAATTAGTCATGCGCCCGACGCAAGCACAGGGCGCATGGCACAGGGGTTTTAATTTATTCAGAGGAGTGTCTAGGTCAACCTTTGCCGTCTTCTTCCAGGAGCCGGAGAAGAGGAAAGCAAACATTTCCATATTTCGTCACATCTATTTCTACAATATATTTCCGCCTGTTCAGGCAAACGTGCAAACACAGGACGCATGCATGCATGCACACCGGCACACACGCACACAGCTAAAAATTAAATTAATTTTGTGAATGGAATCCATGTGGTAATTAATGGTTGATGGGCTGTTTTTCTTTCAGCCCTTGTTGATATTGAATTCAAACAAAGAAAGGCAATTCAGCTGTGAGGAGACAGATATCTTGGCTAGGAGTTCATGTTATAGATAATTATTATTTAATCCTTGTTTTTCTGATCAAATAAAAACACTGACACGAACACAGAAGTTGGTCTAGCTGTCAGCAACCAATCTTTTAAAAACGGTCTGATGGCTGTGATCCCGTCCTGTCCATTGAGATTAATTTGGCATCATGATTACAATTATTCCTAATTTGTTATTAATGTGAGGGGGGGCTCACATAAATGAAAGGTAGGTGTGTGTGCGTCTTGGCCAAACGTGAGATACACACACTCCCATATTCACGCTGTGTATTTAAAAATGTATACTTTGTGATCGAAAATGGCACACAGACCCGGCGCAAGTGGATTTGCTATTGTACACTTATGGCAAAAATGACACATATGATAGCAATGCTACCTGCGCCACTGGCGCCGGGTGTACAATAGGGCCCAGTAGCTTTTAGCCATTGTAAATGTGTGAAACGTGGTTGGTCACACAGCAGCACCAGCTGTCTCAAATGAAAATAATGTAGCATATATTTGATGATAAGGATAACAAGTACAACATTTGTTAGCAACATTGCCACTTCTAATGTTAAATTGTTAATGTAACATCATATAAGTTGGACAGTGTGTTTCCTTTTGTCAGAAAAGGCAAAACACACTGTTGGCATCTAATTTTTGCAAATCGACTCACTGAGTCTTTTATGTTGCAAAGATTGGTTTTGAATCTTTTACAGAAACAAATCACAACTTATGCCCAGTCTTAAAGAGCCGGTGTTGGTAAAAGTAGCAGGCTCAAAGAAGGAGCTACTGTATGAAGCCATATGTGTGCTCTGCTGTGAACCTGCAAGCTGGCCCCATGCCTGACACGGCTGGTGCCTAAACAGCTCATTTAGAGCCCATTTCAAAGCTGGGATTCCTCTTTCCTACTCTCAGCGCCTGCTCTCTGCCTTTATGTCTCTCCCTCTGCCTATCAGTTTCTCTTTTATCTGGAATCCATCTCTTTCTATTTTATCTTTATCTCTCTCTTTGTCTATCTGGCTTACCCTTTATTATGCTTCCTTATCTAAGCATGTCATCTGACACTTCTCCTCTGCTTTCAGCCTCAGTATATTTTCATCCCTTTTCTCTTTCTACCTTTCTTCTTATTCTCTCATCATCCCTCTTTCCTGGCCTGTCAGCCCTTTCCTCCCTCTCTGTTCTAATTTCTCTCTCTCCAACTCGCTCCTCTTCGCTCTGTGACATTGCCAGAGCCGCTCACATACATGCGTGCGCACACATACATTCACACTCACGCATGCACACAGTCACAGAGTCACAGACAGGCACACCCTGGCTGAGATTAACTGGCCTATTTGAGCTGTGCAGGATTGCTCTTAGGGATTGTGTATTCTTGTGCATGTGACATGTATGATGTGTGTTTATGTATGCCCATACTCATGGGAGTGTGCTTGTGTGTCTGCATGTGTGCATATTTGACAGAGAGTGCCTCCAGAAGTGTGAAATGGAGGATTTGAGGCAGTTGCATTTGTCATGGGGCTCTAACTTTAAAGCTGAAATCCATAACTTTCCGCACATTCAAACTACAGCAGAGATGACAGAGTATCTAATGCTATATTTGTAAAGTTGCTTTGCCATGTTGTGAGTGAAGTGAACATAAAATTTAAGGTAATTACGAAAATTAAGATTGCACACCACAGCACAGGACTTTATTCACTCAAGCAAGCTCATAAGTAGTGGTACACTTTTGTGTTTTGTTTCCAACTGGTCACCAGAATAACAGGAAGGTGCAACGTCATGATGAATCATGCATGAGCCACTTGTGAACATGACTGTGTGCATCCATTTAAATATTAAGATTTTCCTGTTTTAGAGTCTCTGTGGATGCTAGTGTGCACCAGATGGTTGTCATATTCACAGAGGAACACCAAAACACTGACCCTGTCTCTCGCCTTCCTCTATGTCCCTCTTATACACTCATAGATTGTCTGTAGTGGCAGCAAACCGATATTATATTTATGTGTCACTTAAGAGCGACAGTGTGCTTGTTCTGTGTTACTACAGCATGTCCTTGTACCGCTGAGATTTGATATTAATGGCAACAGACAGTGGCAGATAGTATTTCTGCAGCACACATGAGCCACTGAGACCAGGTCTATGTACCATTTAACTTATCTTAGTGTAAGTTTGACTGATAATGTTGTGTCCCTCCTATCTCCTTCCTCCTCAGGTGATGTCATTGTCTACATCAATGACATCTGCGTGCTCGGCACCACACATGCAGATGTGGTCAAGCTTTTCCAGTCCGTACCAATCGGACAGAGTGTCACACTTGTACTCTGTCGAGGCTATCCTCTGCCCTTTGACCCAGAGGACCCAAGTGGTGCAGCGAGCACCTCCCTGACACCCATTGGCCTAGAGCACCGTCCCCTGGTGGTGAACGGCCGCAGCAGCTACGACCCCTACCTAGAATATCTGTCATTGAGCTCCCAGCTGCCCCCTCAGGCTTTGGCCCAGGCAGGGGCCCCTCACCCCGGGGACACACATCTAGATGGCTCATCCCTGCCGCCCACCACACCTGGTTCGGCATCAGCACTTACACCTCATGACGACAATGTGTCCATGGCCTCCTCAGGGACCGCGGGGGTTGCTGGGGCAACAGTACAGGGGGCAGAACTCCTAACAGTTACTATGGTGAAAGGGGCTGAGGGCTTTGGATTCACCATTGCCGACAGTCCCACTGGTCAGCGAGTAAAACAGGTGATATATCATGATGGTCTGTACAGCTCTTTATTTATTTAGTCGACTATGAAAAATCCAGAAATAAAGATTTTTGCCCTGTTAGATGTTTTGCCCTTAGTTCACTGTGTTTCAGGAAGTCAGTTTTTCCTTTCAGAAGTGCGATCTTAATTAGCTAAACTCAGTAAACACACATTACACTCACATTAAACTTGAGGCAGAGTTAAAACAGCTGGTCAAGGTTAATACAAGTTAGTAGAAAGTTGTGGCGATATGAACAAAGTATGCTCAGCCTCAGAGATTTGCTATCCACCATACAGTAATGAATGAAGACTAGGCTGTAAAAAGTTATTCAATAAAAAATCCTCATCCACTTACTTACGGTCCTGGCTATGTAGTAAATATTAATTGGACACAATGAGTTACAATGTGATGGACAGTACTACAAGTAGGAGGAAAAATATGTATCCATTAACTGGTAAAATTGACAATTTCTTGAATAAAGTGTAGTTGTTTTTTCCTGTAAACCATTTTTGAATATTCTTGAATTTGTTTCTGAAACTGCTTAAATAATCTAACCCCACTGATATATTTCCAATCATATATGATTTTAGGGATCAATAGACAATGGCAGGAGGATGATCAATTAAGGTCCCTCAAATTAAAAATCAACAATATAAAAGTTTTCCACTCCAACCGCAGCTAATTAATTACATCTGGAAGACAAAAGAAGTTGTTTTGTTGTCAAGATTTGAAAGCACCACAAAACCAAATGGAGTCAGTTAGATTGTGTGACTGCAGCTGTGTCACGTTGTTGCGGTGCAGGTGCTGGAGCCAGGCTCACAGGGAGCGTCAGGGCTGATAGAGGGAGACCTGATCCTGGAGGTGAACCAGCAGCCAGTGGCTGCTGCTGGACATGGACGAGTGGTGGAGATGCTTAAAGAGTGCCCTGTAGGAGCAGAGGCCACACTCCTCATACAAAGAGCAGGAACAGGTGAGAGACAGAAAAGTTTCTTAACTTAATTACAAATATTTGTCTGCTTGGTGATTAGTTTATTTACTTTTTGTATTCTCTTTGTATTGTTTATTTATAAGGACTTCAAGGAAATTGTGGTGTCTAGTGATTAGTGTCAAAAGAACCAGATACTGTATGGTGCAGATTTATAATTAAAGCAAGTTGATAGTCATATACTGCTTTCTTAGGGCTGAAGCCTGTTTATTTTGTCTTGTTTGCATGTTGTTCACTTTGTCTAGACAGTCAAAATTCAACTCCTCAGCACCTGGTGTCGGTCCTTGGTCTATTTATTTCAGTAGTGGTGGCATAGGTGATTGCAGTACAATTACAATCAAATCATATGTGTCGGTTAAGTTTCTTTAAAAAACGAGATCATTTTAGCAAAAATAAAGAAGGGTTCAGTGCAAGAGCAATTGCCCAGCTAAATATAAGCTGGCTTCTGATTGACATGCACAAATATCATATCACTGTTGTATCTTCAACCCCAGCTGCAGCTTTTCAAAAGTCGAAGTCGAGTGGAATTGACAGTAAGAGAAAAAGAGATTTTGATAATAACAGTGTTCTATTTCTGAACACATTCATATTATAGTGGCTGCTTATTTGGATTTTATTTCAATTTGCAGGATGGGAATAATTTTGCCTGGTGCAAAACTAGACAAATGATCACGAAATCTTTTGAAATAACAACATTGTTTCCCTAAAAAGTACAATAGCTGAGGGTTAATTTGAATGATTTCTGTAGAAAAAGAAAAATTTATGTTAACGGTTAAGTGCAGGATAATTACATGAGTAAAAAGCTGCCAGACATCTTCAGTACACACTAAAGAAAAGAAAACAGAGAAATGAAATGATCAGCAATATTATGTTGAAGTATTTCATATGCTGACTCATTCAGAAAACAGAAGATCAAAAGCGTTGTAAGCAGATGTCTTTGGAAAGTGTTGTGTGTGTCACACCATGTGTTGTCAGTGTTTATCCAAATGGGGCTCTATCGCCAACGTCTCATGGTCGTTTTCCGCTGAATCAGACTGGAGCAACACAGGGAAGTGTTTTTTTTTTAGATACAGCAAATCAAGAGAAAGATTACATTTCAAATGCATTGGAGAGTTGGGATGAGAGGTGGAGTTAGTCTCACTGTTAGGTGTAGTGCTGCTGTGGACAGAGATGGCACCAGCACTGCTGTGGGGAAGCTGTTTCATTCCCACTGGGGCCTCTCACCCTCAAAGTTAAAATACAGTCATTTTACTGTAACATGCTTTGGACAGAAATGACTGTGGAGTGTTTCATCAAGCCGCACGGTTTGGTATGCTATTTGGCTACCTGTACTGACCGTACTCTCTAAAATTATTTCGCTTTAATTATACCAACAGCATTTTCACTGTGTTCTGGATCCATGTATGGTCTGCTCGCTGTAACAAGACAGTGCCTCATGAAAGAGAGTTCAGATTTGGACTTCTTGACACAACCTGTAAAATAAAATCCAGTTCCTTTGCTTCCTTCTAGTGCTCCTAATAGTTTCTGAAAGAACTATCATGCCTGGATAAAAACAACCAGTCAGAGCTAGCTAATTTTTCAGTCTTGTGTTTGAGTTGTCAAATACTGGCACCTTGGGTCTGGAAGCAAACCTAAAAGCATTCATTCTTCAGAATGGCCCACTGTACCTTACAAGACGAGTGTAACAAAGAGAGGATATCAACCAAAAAGCTCTAACGAAATGCAAGCACTACACAATTTATGATCTTAAACCTTCAATCTACAAATTCTCAGTTACATCGCGTCACATGTCTCAGTGTGGTTGACCTCCCACCATCCTGTCTGAGTCTGAGGCCCTCTTTACCCCTGGTATAAACATGAATAATCTGATCCAAAGCTCAAATACAGGTCTGACTGCACCCAATATACACTGAGGACACATAAAGATCTGATAACTTAGACCACATTTAGAGGTGATCCATGCAGCATATGGGCACATTCTTTAAGCAGTGAATATGCAAATGTGTCCTGGGCCACACTGAAGAACCTCCCATTCCACTGACATCCTGTGAGTAAGCTGTAGTACCTGCTTATTTGTGCAGAGAAGAGAAGCAGCCACAACAAGAGGGAAAATGGATTCTTGATACCTGTCAAATGTTGAATCCCTTTAAGCAGATTAACTTGCCTTTAATTTTCTGCACATGTTCAGTGATTTACCTTCTGTATAAGGGAAGGGCGGAGACGGTCATATGCCCTCAGTCCAAGAGAGTAAATCAAAATTGAGTTGTTTAGTAGCAGAAAAGAAGCATAAGAAAAAAACTTCATTAAAGGTAAGTTTGATATGCAGAATTTTTATAATACTGACAAAATGACACTGACTGCGACCATTTTCTCACGTCTGCTATTTCCTGCAAGATTGGCCACCTGCAAGGAAATTAAATTGCACAGTTGAAAGCTTTATTTGTTTGACATCTGCTCTTGGACTGATTCTCTAAAAGGTTTTCTGGTCCCAGGGTCAGACTTGACTTGATAATTACCCAGGGCTGCCTATAACACTGAACCCTTGGCCATCTGATGAACAAACACACACACACACATGCTCAACCCCACAATGATTCACCATACAGCATCCTGCAACAGCTTGGATGAAAGCGTTTAGAGAAACAAAGTTCATAAGTTCACTGTTAGCTTTTGATGTGCCACCCAGAAGCTTAGCTGTTCACATTATTACGCTTATTTAGTCATGAAGTCTGTAGTTTTTGAAGATAAATTGCCAGGAGTAAGGAGTTAATTTGCATTGTTTCTGAGATGATAACAGAACAATAAAAGGGAATTACAGATACACCCTTTTGCATCGCTTCCTTTTCATAGATTGTATTTCATTAGAGATGAAAACAATCAGTCTCAAATGCATCTCAGGTTTAATTAATTGAAGTGTGGCAGGAGTCATTATTGTAGGCCTGAAAAGCAATCAAAGCCATTAACATGATTCATCGTAATATCTGATGTAGGCACCACAGAGCAGTGTGCTGATTTAACACCAGCACTGTTGTCTGCAGTCTTAACTGCATATAATTGACCAATATATGTGTATTAATGAACTGGCACCTGCTGAGTATATTGTATGCAAAATTATGACTATTTTTTAAGTATAAACAGAAAAAAACCCCTGCTGTATAGGTGACTGCACGTCAGCATACATGCACTGATGTGTACGTGAGCAGCTGACATCAAATGTTGTGGTGCTGAACAGCCAAGCATCTTATGGCAATGCAGAGCCAACTTCCGCCACCTGGTGGTTAACATTTGCAAAGACCAACAACAAACGCTAATTTTTCACTCCGAGACACACCATTTAAAAAGATGCTGGAATTATCAGCATACAAATGAGATTGTTATACACATCAATGCATCATCAAATGTACAAATTCATACTGATATTTAAATTAAAACACAATCACACTGCTTGAAATAGATATCTTTTTAAATGCTGAGCTGAATGTCCCTCCCTTCCTCCAAAGATGCCATCTCCTCCTTTAACCTCACTAGTACCTATCAAACAACTTAAGACAACGGCCCCACAGGGACTATCAGCCTGACATACCAGGAACCTCTCATACTCTGTGTGTGTGTGTCTCTCTTCTCTCTGCAGGGTGAAAGAAAGGACAAAGTCCTTTACTGTGACTCAGATGTACAAAATGTCAGGAAAGTGAAAAGCATTTTTGCTTTCACAGACGTAGGATTTCTGCAGAACATCAGTTGAATTTAGCTTACACACATGATTTCAAATGTGTGACAGAGCATTGGTGCTTGGTGTATCACAGACAGGGTGTTAGACTTCTGCGGCTTGTATGTGTGTGCATCTGTGTATGTGTGTTTGTGTGTGTGTGTTGTTGTGTGAGTGTTTGTCTCGGTTTCTGACTGCTATAGCGTGGGCACTCTGCCAGAGTTCCACAGAGCTCTGGTCGTGTTCACAGCTCCGTCCCCTGACATCCCAGTTTGACGCGGAGCCAACCACAGACTAGAGACATTATGCGCCACCAATGAGGATGCAGATCATGGCTGTGAAAAAAAAAAGGGGGTGTCAGGTTGCACAAGCCAATCAGGCCGATCTGAAGGCTATCCAGAACTCAGCAGGCTAGTCTGTGAGTTCGGCTTGCCAGACTGCCTGACCATTGATTTGTGAGAGAGGCGCGTGAAGCCTCTTTACCAGTCATTCATTTGTAATTCATCAGCATTCACACGAGTCCCCCAAACGCTCATACATGCCATTGAATTATATTAGCATTTAAATTAAGCTTGAATGCATCTTCAGTATTGGTGGACATTGCCTGGAGGCTCATACTTGTTTCCTTCAGTGGGTCATAAAAATAAAGTTTCCTGAGATTAAGTCATTAGAAATCCTTAAAGGCTTCCCTTAAGGGCCCCTATTCCCTGCAGAACATGGTTATTAGTCCTAACCTCCCACAGAGCCCTCCCTCTGCCGCTGCCACTGTGCTGAATCACTTCAGCACCAGGGACAGCTCTTCTCACACTGCCATTCATGGTAAAGTCATTCATGAACAGAAGTGTTTTTATTTCCCTTTTCTTCATTTACTTGTATTATTCTCCTCGTGTACAGTGGGGGTGTTGATCATTCATTTTTTAAAATGGAGAAGATATCCATGCAAAAATTATGTTTCAATTGATGGATGGAGGACAGCTAAGGTTAAAAAATGCCGAAAAATACTAGATAAAAGCATAAAGAATGGCAGAAATTAATTTCAGCTTTCATTTTGTCCTCAAATGGACTGCCAGCGATCTATTGTATTTTATCTTTTTCTTAAATCTCCTTTTGCTTGCTGATTTTGATTTTAAAAAAAAAGTTCAGCCATTGTGCTCGGCTGCTAAGTGCTCTGGCCTTCATCTCACACATCTAAGAAGTAGGCAAATGTAGTTCGAGAGTAATTACATAAAAAAAATTCCATCCATGGCTTTCTGACATCTCTCAATAAATCTTATAAAATGAATAAATGTTAAAAACATTAAGATTCTCTAAAGAATATCTTACAAGTGGCAACAGCTGTTAAAAGATTTATCACTTATGCTGCAAGAGTTCAGTGTGCTTGATAAGTGTGTTTGTGTGTTTCTGTCCACATGTGTAAAGATTCAGAAGGCATGTATATACAATGCAATCGTTGCATGTTACTCCCTCATGGCTAAATGTATGTATTTGGGTCTCAGTAACATAAATGTTCTCTATGTCTTTAATTCAGTGGAGTCACAGGGGAGCTGTGCTGATGAGATTGTTGTTGTGATGAAGAGTGCTCCCTGCTTCTTACATGCAGATAAAATATGACTTACTGAGAAACTAGTGTTTGTGTGTGCGTGTGAGAGTGAGTGCGTGCGTGCGTGTGTGCATGTGTGTGTGTATATGTGTGCATGTGTGTGCGTGTGTTGATAGGGGAGGGGGTTGTCTGTGCTTTTGCCTTTTGCCTGCAGCTAATGATGTAATTATGTTGAAAACAAACGCAACAACCAAACCCATTTAGGAAGAGTTACACGAAGTCAAAACAGCAGAATATGAAAATCAACAAACTGGGAGTTTTTTTCATGTTAGAGGAAGATGATTTAACATGCATATCCAATATCTCATTTGCGGAAAAAACCTTTACACAGTGTTTCATTGCAGCTGTTTTGGTCTGCATTTTGTTGTGTCATGAGAAGCTGAACAGATTAACCTGCTGTCTGTTAACTGTGTTTTCTCTCTCTACCTCAGGTCACATCTCTCCATGGAAGGCCTCCAAACAGGTACAATGATTGTACCAAATGTGTTTCTGCTTGTGTGTATGTGTGCATTCGTTTGAGAAAAAAAAAGAGAGACAGGGAGAAAATGTGAGTCTCTGAACCAGATTTGTTTGTTGAAGCAGAGAGGTAGTGAGAGATGTGTGAAGGATCAGTGTTTTGTCACTACTGCTTGGCTTTTGCTTTGTTGTGAAATGAGCCAGCCTGTCCTCCTTATTTGGGTTTGATCACATCAGATCTCACACCTCATCAGCTGAGGAAAAGCTCCTTAGATTTATACTTAGCTGCACCTGCTACTGCTTGTGCAATCAGCAGTCATTCATGGTATAAAACAGAATATTTAGAGAAAATTAATCTCATATCATTTAGGTTTAAATGAATATTGATTTTGATTCATTACCATTTTATTACCATATCTGCCCTTGGCCAAATTTTCTTTATTGTATAATTTAGTCATTAAATCAAAAAATTTAAGTGAACATAACTCAGAATTATACTGATGATAATCATTTTTAGATTATTATTTGAGACCAATAATCATCTTTTACTGTTAAGGATACTCGTCACCTCGTATGTTTTTCTTTGCACATATTCAGCCTTGGACTTTATTAAGTTTGGAAAACAGCCTCCATAAAGACCATACAGATTTTATCTTTTTAAAGTTTTCTTATTAGAGTTACAAAATTTCATTAAACCTGACTGCAAAGTTTTCATGCAAGCCTGCCATGATCATGCTTTCTGCCACCCTTATCTTAGTGGTCTTTATGTGACTTTTTCGTTCTTACATACTGTATTTGTTTATGTACTTAACATGCTGCATAGTATTTCAGCTGTGTGTTTGCAGTGTTGTTTCCTGCTGTCTGCATGATGTGGTAGTATGGGCTGTTGCCAGAATCATGTGTCTATCATGTCTGAACTGTGTTTTTCTTGCTCATGTTCTTTCTGTTCCCTTACTGCAAATTAGTTTCCATTTTTAATTGTAACACATTTAGTAATACAAATAGTTGCAGAAGACTTTGAAACCCAGTCATGGTCCAATAAATTCAACTAACACTAATGTGATGAGAAAAAGTTAAAGCCTCCTTTGCACATTCAGTACACTGAAAGTAATGTAAGCGGAACCTGTGTCCGCAGTTAAACCCTTTGGTTTCAATAAAGGGAAAAAGTGGATGTTAGTATTTTAACATTTTGTTGGGAGACACAATAAACACACATTATTAATCCAAGCAGAGTGTTTTTATACCTTAAGATATGCCTTTATAGGATTTTTAAGACTCAAGCAGATGTTTGAAAACAAACAATCACATGCAGCATGCAGTTTTAGAATGATTGGGGTAATGTGACGTAGGGAGATAAAGCAGTAAATGAGCTGTAACTCCAAATGAGACCATGTTTCCTTTTTTTAAAAGCACAACCACAACAACAAGTGCAAGGCAGTGGGTCTTGGGCGCACAGAATGTGTGGGTGTCTGCAAGGGCTCCAGTTATTTTGGTTCGTTTACTTGCAGCAACACAAAGTGCAAAAGAGCTGGGTGAAGTGGAATATAGAACAGAGGGTTTTCTAAATAATAAATACACTTAGCCATTTACATCGCTGGTCTATGAAACAGCTGTGCCAGTCACAGTGATTAATGACAATAGCTCAAGAGACTGACATTGTTTCTCTATGAAATTATATAGAATTTAAAACTTATAAATTTGAAAAGAGACTTTGATGCTCAGGATTAATGAGCCCTTGTACTTTTATTTTTCAGTACATAAACATGCAGAATATTTAGCTAAAGTGACTGTTTCAGCCATAATAAAATTTTTAAACATATCTGCGGGTCAGGAATATGAAATCATTCATTTTATGTTTTGAGCATTATTGTGTTATGGCTGAAAATTTGCCTCAAGTGTTTTGATTGCATTTGTTAACAATCTTTTTAATTCAAACACCTATTTTACACAAAAATACCAACAACTAGCTTGTGCTCCCCTCGTTTAAATTAATCTGCCACTTGTGTGTGCCACTCCACCTACCTGTGCACCTCATTAGGCATCAAAATACCACACAGATAAGCAAATGAATTTTAAGATCAGTAAAATACCAAACGGTAAGGGCACTGCCTCTACTGCCTCATGTCTTAAATGCAACATCTGTTGTCTGTGTTTTCCTTAAAGTTGCCTGACCAGTGGGACCCACATGGCAGCCCCCAAGCAAACCTGTCTGGCCCAGTTTTGCCGCCTGGAATACCCTTTCCAAACCAGCCACAGCACCGCACGTCTGTGCCAGACTCCACCGAGGGCTACGATCTTAACAAACCTGACCCCTACGATCTTTATGAGAAGTCGAGGGCTATCTATGAGAGCCGACGTGAGTACTGAAACTTTGCGAGACCTTGAGCATTGCTTTGCTATAACTGCCAAAAGACATTATGGTTCTAAATAGTTAAAAACAGGAGACCTTTAATGTCTGCTTCTGCATTTCAGGTCCAGAGTATGAAGAGGTGGAGGTGCACCTGCTGAGGGAGAAGACTGGGTTCGGCTTCCGCATCCTTGGTGGAGACGAGGCCGTGCAGGCTGTGAGTCCGGACGCCCGTGACAAGGCTCGTATGGGACGGGCTGGACCACACGCATATTTAACCTCATACACACCAACCTCATCTGACCTGCACTTAACCTCATCTCACACTTCATTCAGTCACATACATTTGACCAATATGCCCACCACACACACTTCCACACACGCACACCTCGACTTTCTCACAATGTCCTTAACTGAGCTCAAACTGCTCAGTACCTCCCATACTGAAGTAAAGCCTTGCTAACTTGTCCACGTGTCAAACAGCATGCTAACTATGTGACAGGAGATGAATAGGAAGATGAAAAAATGTTCCCATAACCCAAAACTAGTGTACAAACTGGATAAAGCAATTTCTCTGTGTTTCCACTTTGTCTGTGTTTCATCCTCTTCACCTTCATCTATGCTGCTAATGTTGATTGTCTTTGAACAGATTGTTATTGGAGCTATAATAGAGAACACTCCCGCTGAGCGCGATGGGCGGCTTCGACCCGGGGATGAGCTCATTTCTGTGGATAAAAATGTGGTTGCTGGGAAACCGCACAAATACGTGATAGACTTGATGCACGCAGCCGCTCGCAATGGTCAAGTCAGCTTGACTGTGAGAAGAAGAGTACTAACGCCTGGTGAGGACATGTTTTTTTTTTTTATTCTCCTCTAGACTGCACATTGCATTGGCATCAAATCCAAAAAAGACAACTTGGACAGGACACACATGCTGACAATCTGTGCACAGGATCAGTGTGTACTTCTTACCCACTCATCTTTTCTGTGATAGTAGATCTGTCATACATCTATTCCAAGTAGTAAATCCTCAGTCAGATATTTCTCTGTATTTTAAGCATGAACCCCTAAACCAGCAGCTACATGTTGGATGTCCAGTAGAACAGACTGGGAAGGGCACACAGTTGACACCTTCAAGCAGTTTGAACACAAACACAGTGATAGCCTTCTAGTTTCTAAACAACACAGTTTACTGACAAATATTCTACTAACCCAGTTTTTAAAGACAGTCAGTCGAGCCTGTTCAACTGAAAACACCAGACTTGTGGTTTTTGTTCACAGCTACAGTAATGTACTGGTGTATGTTTGACATGTCTATCAGTTTAGCTTTAATTTACACAAAATGTGCAGCTGTCGTGTTAATATGCAAGCAAGCAAGAGGCAGGAAGAGTTCAGTGAACAATCGGGAATTTAAAACAGGTATTTGCGTAAGGCATAATAGCAAATGGAGGACACATTTCAAATTTTATTTTTGCACTGCAGCAGGAACCTGGGGTCTGTGTTTCTTTAAATGCAGTGCAACAGCAAGATGCACAAAAGACACACAAGAGTCATACCTGTCTAACGGACAAGGGTCATTTGACTTTGACAGAATCCCTCTGCAAGGTAGAGAGTTGCACTGTTGCATGCAATACCAGCTGCAGAGCTGGAATTTCTCCATGGCAAAAAAATGCTTGAATCTGAAGCCAGGCCTTCAGAAGCCACAGCTACTGGGAGCACATTGATCTTGTTTTACAGTAACAAAGCTGTTCCTTTGTTTGATCCTGTCTCCCCTCTTGACTCCAGGTGAACCGTGTCCTGTGAATGGGCGCAGCCCCGGCTCAGTGTCGACACAACACAGCTCTCCACGTAGCGATGCGGCCTCAGCTTCAGGCCCCCCAGCAGTCACCATCCCTGCTGCCACCTCTCCGCCAGAGGGATCCACCCTGCAGACCAGTGATGTGGTCATTCACCGCAAGGACAATGAGGGCTTCGGCTTCGTCATCATCAGCTCCCTGAACAGGCCAGAGAACGCCACCGTCATCAGTGAGTTGCCACTGTCCGGAGATCTAAAGGTTGTTGCTGAATACAAATGCTGATTTGTAAATTTTAAAGACGTAGGGTCCTAAGGGAAGTGACAATCTTAGAGTGATTGTCTATCGGTCTTTGTTAATAATAGTTAATAGTTCAGAACGTGTTGATAAGATTTGTGATTTTTACCACAACATTTCAGTTCTGTTTGCTCAGCATATCCACTCAAGAAACAGGTTAAGATAAACAATGATTAGTATGAGATTTGTTTTTTGTGGTAAATTGTAATGCACCATGACACACAGGATTTAACTGCTTAAGTGTTGATTGGGCATCATGACAATACAGAATATCTTCAAGTCAAGGACAGACATGAAAGTTGACTGAATAATAACACTACAGTTGGATGATCCATCCTTTCTTTCTGTAGAAGAAACCCGATTAATATTTCTTTTTTTTTTAAGTCAAATGCTAAATTTGAATTTTGAATGATCGTCTGTTGTCAAGCCAGCTTGTTATGTTTTTGTGTTTTTGATTGATTCAGCAACAGCAATTTGGCTGCCTGTTTTTTTCCAAAGGTTCAAAGGGAGGCAACCACGGGGTGTCTGACACTCAGGGGATATGCAGAAATTTTAAGGGTAATGGGTACAGAACTTTGTGCTAGTTCCAAATTATACACCGGTCAGAAAACAGCCCCCGTTGATCTAGTACTGCAGGTGAGGGGGCAGGTCTCCTGTATTCTGAATAGTATTCTTTACGGGCTATTTATAGTCACTCAGCTGTGGATTGGGCCCTCCAGCAGCCAAACCCAATGCTGCAGGCAACTAGGGTCTGGATACCAAACCTGAATACCATTTTCTACCCAGAATGCACCAGGGTGTCCTGCAGAGTGTGTGCAGTGGTGAAAAAAGCATGTTTCCCTCTCAGTTATAGCAAAAGTGTTTGAGCGCTCGATACACAGCCCAAAGGGCTAACACATTGACGTACTCCATGTGGTCCTGAGCACATCACTGCCCCCGGATTGTCCTGTTCTTCCCTACTGCACCCCATCCTGAGAAGAAGTATCTGTCTAGTCTTTCTAGGGCAAATCAGCAACATGCAAACGTTTGCATAGGGGCCACGCAAACCCTTACGGACATGGGCAGATGGTGATACTCGTGACACACAGACCAGTGTGGATCCTCACAGTCATGTGGACACAGAAACTTTAAATTAGCCTCAAAGCTTTGCCTTTATCAGGCAGGAAGGGTGAACTAAAACTAGTGTGTAATCAGTATCCACAGAAAACTTCCTAATTTGTTGATCCTTGCAGTACCTGTGGAAAAGCATAGTGTTTCCACTACCTCCTCTCATATACCTTAATCTGCTGGCCGTGAATTTTTGTTGGGAGTAAATACCAGACCACGGAGCAGCTTTTTGCATTAAGCTGTGAGACACCTCTGTTCATTCTCATCGATCAGCCATTAAAAATAGTATTATTTTCAAAAGCCCACCCGGGGGCAGGCACAACAGCCACTTATAATTTCTGTGTAGAAATCTACAGACCGAGTCTTGAGTCTTAGCCGCCGTTTAGTTCAATTGGGAGCACAGGCGGCCCATTTACGGCAGGCTCAGTCCTCCACGCAGCGGTTGCGAGTTCAACTCCAGCTCCAACCATTTGCTGCATGTCTCTCCCCTCTCTCTCTCCCTGTTTCCTGTCCGATATCTCAGCTGTCCTATCAATAAAGGT
>JAQMCX010000033.1:4284215-4303588 GCA_029814765.1 Acanthurus leucopareius
CACACACACACACACACACACACACACACACACACACACACACACACACACACACACACACACACACACACACCCTTAGGCACACTCACAGATATCACAAAAACTAGGCCTTCATCCTATTTTAGGAGAGCTTTTCCAGTTTTCAGTGTTTGCCCTCTTTCCATCCTCCAGGCCTCGGGACAGGGAGATGAGGAGCAGAGAAACACATTTCATGCATCAGTCAGACTTTTCGCTGAGGAGAACTGAGCGATCGGGAGATTATCTGAGGTGCAGGTGCATCCCAAAAGCAATCATCAACCAGACGGCGGTGCTACCTTTCAACAAGAGGACCAAACAGGCCTCAGTAAGCTTGAAACAAAATGCTTATCTGCTCTGCAAACAGTGGTGCACAAACTCCCTTTCCAACTGCAGAAGAACTTCCCCAAAACAGACAATTATCGTGTTCATTTTGCGAGCGATTGGCCAGAAACGTATATGTGGAGGAGTGAAGTTGGACGGAGTTTAAGTGTCTGTTTTCACACAACTTTCTTAATATAACTGAGTGTAACACTAAAGAATTTCTTCAAGGACAGAATGTCCAAAAATGTCCAGACCGTCCTGAGACAGAGATGACTGAAGCAGTGTCATACAGTTGAATGGCATGCCTTGACTTAGGGTGTAGCGGGTTTAAACACTTGACAACAAGTCATGTGACCCACTCAAGTGATTTCCAAGCATACAGACCTTTAATTCTCAGTCTGATTCAGCACTGGATGAGATTTTCCCAAATATGTGACTGTAAGATTAAGAAGAATAGCTTGATTTTTTCACCACCGAAGGATGGAAATTAGAGGAGAGGTCTGGTCAGGTGATTCAGCTGACAGACATTCCTTTACAGACAATACCAGTGTCCAACAGAGGGTAAGAATCTGACACACACACACACTCACACACACACACACACTCACACACACTCACACACAGACAAAACACAGCGAAAGATCACAACCCCATGCATTCCATCACATTCGCTGGCCCTGAGCCGACAAAGGAATTCACCAGGATTGCCCACGCTACAACTAGCCAATTGTAATTCCTCTGAAAAGGCATACGGCCCGGGTTAAAGGCATGCCCCGACTGCTCAATACACTCCACCGCCGCGGCCAACTTAACATCGATTCAGCCATTTGTTTACAAAAGAGTGGACTCATTTTTACTCGCGCTGACTCCCATTACACGGCTCGATTATGAAGCTTAATTTTCTGTTCTGTAAAACTGAATTCTTTACTATTAAATGTTGCAGAAAATGAGTTGCAGTGCAGTTTTTTTTTCATGCCAGCACAGAAAAATATAACTGCATAAAAAAAAAAAAAAGTTCATTAATACCACAGTGTGATGTCCCCCTAAGCACAGACCGTTTGAATATGTTTACTGCCTCAGATCACTATTACTGGCACCTACAACATGCAGACCATACTGAACTGATTACACTGATGTGAGTCACTTCATTAGCAACAGTAATTCAAGAATGATTAGCAACACTTTAGCAACTTTGCAAGAAAATCCAATCCAGGGGAACATTTTACATGTTTTCCCAGATCTGTGAAACATATATATTTCATGCATCCCTTGCTTTCTTACAGTAGATTACCGCTGCTGCTGCTAATGCACTCCGACAAAGGAGGAGGTGATCAGTATTAAGCCTGCCGGCCCACAAAGGACAGGAAATGAAACGGCCTAAATAGCCTTGCATCATTTTGGACTTGAGTCATTAGCTTTAGTGCTTTACACTGAATTGTTTCACAGAGTGGGAGCATGAAGGGCTTGACCCATATCTGTGAAAGACAGACAGAAGAGAGCCGGTATGGATATGTTAGTGACGAGGCAGCGAAGAGGAGCAGAAAAACAAAAGCCTGAGAGAACAGGGGGGGGTTGATGTTTGCGGGGGGGGTTTCCAGTCCCTGATCTAAATGTGTCTGTGGTTGACAGTTTCTGGGGAGGAAGTGAGCTGATGTCCTGCAGAGAAACACCAGCATCACCTCACACACCCCTGTGGTCATGACTCCACTTCCACAGTGTTACATTGAATGGACCAGAAGAAAAAAACATCTCCATCGATGCTCCAGCACAACATAAATCCACTCTGGTTGTGCTGCTATGATATCTTGTAAAGCAAAAAATGCCCCAAACCATCACCATTAGTTAGGAAACAGCAGCTAAAAGCAAAGGGTAGCATCAAAGCTAATGCTAAAGCCCATGACACTGGCACCAAAAGAGGCTGAGGAGATTGAGAGAAAACTCAGATTTTCTGTGGAAATAAGAGTCATTCTTTACCAAAGACAGCTTGGACATTTTGTCGATAAAGTGCGCAGCCTGCAGCATGAGAGACAGGTAGACATGCAGGAGCGAACAGCAACACAGCCAGCACGCTTTGAGTGGTTAGCGGCCTTTCGTAGTGTTGCCAGGCTAGTTCAAAAATGTCACAATAAGCTCAAAAGGAAAATATTTTTTATAAAACACAACCAAAAAATGGCTGAAAAGAAGCAGCTCAAGTGATTTTCATTGTGTGGTGTCAACCAATCAGGAGTCACCAGGAAGAGATGAACTGTTTACACACATATGGCCATCAATGGAAAAGTGCGCCCTTTGACCTTCCACGGCAGGGAAAGATCATGGGTATATATTCATTTATGATGTTTGAATTCCATTCAGACTCTTCAGGCTCATACTCCTGCTGTCTTACATGGTGACTCACTGTCTCACTGTTCATGTTTTTAACAAACATCTGAGTTTTTTCTCCTTTGTAAAGTGAAAATATCCATGTTAGCTAATGTTAGCAAATTTCCGCTAAGGTTTGATGTGCAACTGGCACGACTTCAGTGGGTTTGTTACAGCATATAATGTCTTTTTTCTTATCTTTAACATTATCCTGTAATTGTGCAACTTGTGGCTTAAGTGGCTGTAATCAAGCAAAAATTACAGAAGATAAGATAAGCGTTTTTGATCCCAGTGTCTTTCAGATAACCAAAGCCCGCCTTTCCCACCTCAGCTCCACCCTGCTGTCCATTTTTGCACAGCTGATGACAGGAAAAGTGCAAGTATGGTTGCAAAAATACTATGAACCGTTATGTAACACCATACTATTGTGTGTTACTGGTGCACAGCATCCTACCTCTCCTCCAGGAATGATTCATCTAAATGAGTTTCTGCAATTTGTTCGTTCATATTTCTTTAATATTTGCCTAATTGCACAGGTCGGCCTTCCCCTTATGAAATTAAGCATTACATACATCATAACATCACATATTTATGAGGCTCCTCTCTGTCTCCCTTGGACCCTGAAGGTTCCCTGACCTATTGTGCTCAAAAGAGCTGCAGCAATGAATTCAAATGTCATCTATTTTCAGCATAATGTACCTACATGCAGCGACACAGGCTAAGCTGTAAGCTTGAAATATTTAACAGTGAAATAATAAAACATTCATAGCACTTGACATGTGTTCAGAAGCAGGTCATTAGTCATCCAACAGTTGATCCCGACCCGCTTCCAAACTGTGTGAAAGATTCCTGTCGCTGCCTCTGGAGTTGGATGGGAAGCACTTGAACTCCCATGGGAGCAGCACATCTGTGCCAACATTCACCCACATGTGTGCTTCCTGATCCTCCTTCCTACGCTCTCAGACAGAAACACACAACTTATTTTCCCCCCCTGAATATAAACCAAAAAAAAAAGCATATGGATCAATAATGCACTGCCATTTTTTTTGCAAAGAGGAGTGATGGTTGCATTCAGACTGAGCAGCATCAATATCTTACCATTTTTTCTGACTTGCCTCAATGAGCTATGAGACTGGATGTAGCTTCTAATTAATGTGGCAGACTATTCAAGGTGACTACCACTTACTGAACTATGGCACTCAGAGACATTATGGGTCGGTCACTTTTACCATGAATTATGTAAAATGTGATCTGAATTTGAAGGCAGCAGAGAGCATGATGATGACTGACACCCTGCAACTGATTTTAGTGATACCAAGGGAGTGTCAGAAGCATTATAAGCCATATATTTATGGATTTTTATGGTGAAAGAGGTGCAATTTTTTACAATACAGTCATAAACTCACTATTGAGTGCCTATAAAAGCAGTGGTTCCTGCTTTTATGCAGGGTACCTGACAATATCCCAGTGCTCTGTCTCCTCATACTGACCTGCTGGTAGTTCTCGTCTTCAGGCTGGAAGCTGTTGTCAATGGGCTGAAACCTCAGATTGATATGAGGAAAATTGTGAAGCCAGTAAGTCCACCAGGGCGCAATGTAATCCACCCGAGCCGAAGACATCACTGCCCCGAGAAAAAGTTAGGCTACAGCCGGAATTAGCCTCCTTTAACTAAAGCGGGCAGTTTGGTCCGCTACCGGAGATCTTAATCCCGTCTCATATCAGACAAAGACACTGATAATAAAAGCATGCTCGTCTTGAGAAACACACACTCTCACACACACATGAGCGCAAAAAAAAAAAAAAAACCGTCCCAGAAGTCCTGCAGAGGCAGCGGCGGGGGTTGCAAAGTGAAATCCGGCGGTGATTTTTCTTTTTACGGAAAGAAGGAATAATCACACTGCGCCCATGACTCCGCGTCCGTGCAGACCCCCAGCTCCTCTCCGAGCGACAGCTGCTCCAAACGCACACAATACACTCACCGGCGGGGGCGCGCACTTTGGACACGAGGAGACACGGGAGCGCGCGAAGACGCCCCCAAACTCTATGGACTTAAGGCATGACGGGTTGAGCCAAGATTGCTTAACACACACACATACGGACGCACGTACACACACAAACACACACAGAGTCACTACCTACTTACATAATAAACATAATGTGATATAGTTAATTGTTTACGCGTTGCTCTCGCAGTCTAATGATTTTGCTACTACACTGCCACCCAGTGTTGAACTCGGATAATTACACTTCGCCGGACTGTAATTTCTGTCCTCACGAGGGACGTCCGAGAAAAACACTGGTAACTGTATCTTCAGGAGTTTTAAAAATAGTGTTTTTGCAGAGTTTCTTAACGTTTATAAATCCTCAGTTACTTTACCACAAAAGTTGAACCACAGAGGCCCAGTATGATCCCAGTAAACACACCAATTAACCAATTCTGGACAATCTGTCCCAGTCTATTTCATGCACCCAGACCTGACTGTTTGCACTGTTTTTGACAAGCTAGCATGTTTCTATGATACTTTATGGGACACAAAAATGATTTATATTTGTTACATTTTACCTGTGACACAATGTGGCATGATTTTATCGTTTGTTTTGTTAATAAAGGTGTAATATATCAGTGTATCTTTCTTATTAAAGAAATGCAGCGCTAAAGATGCCTCAAACCTCTAATTCACATTTTAATGGGATGAGCGTATTTACCTGTTTAATTGATCCTGAAAACTGTGAAATAAGCATGCAAAAATACCATTTCAACAAAACTTATGACTCATTAGCAACAGAATATAATTTAATTACAAATATCATTCAGATTTACTTATGTAAAATACAGTCCTGAGTAACTCAGCATACAGAAGTACTTTTCTGGACTGAGACAAAATTGAATTACTAGGAATTTACTTGAAAACAAGTTTTCTAAACATGAATATTGTCTCTTTATACATTCACTGCTTTAATCACCACCCGACAGTGATACTGATTAAGTACTTTACTGTCAATAGACACTGAATGAGCAGAGGTCAACACCAAGACAATAAGTTTGCAAAAATAGTGTTTGAGGCATCAACCACCCACAGAAAATTTCTAAGATCTACCCAACTGTCATAACACGTCACGTTCAGGCCTTGCAGGGCAGCTCTCTGAATATATTCAGTCTGATTATAGCTCAAATCTGGTATCTTGTGGAAAAATGTCAAAATGGTGTAAGACTCATCCTTTAACAAGCTGACTACACTCTACAGACCAAGAAATTTCATGATTTAATGCAGGTTTTCCACTCTATCATGTTTTTCGCATCATGGCATAACAATAAAAAGGACACAAAACCACAGACACAGAACTCATTTTTCCAATTTTTATTACAATTATCTGTACATCACGGCTTTACTTCAGCTCCTTCACAGCCAGACCTGCAAAGACAAAAACAAAAGGTTAGAAAATGTTGACCGGCAGTAAAATCACAGCAGTCATGATGGACAGTCTACAACTTTGCCCATTTGTGAATGTGGGTGTTAATCTTATTGAAGTTATATATCATGAATAACCAAATGAACATGCATTTGAAATTCTCTGGTGAACAAGAACTGAACTGCAAGCACTATGTTATATTCAATAAAAATCCAAACAACCTGGTTTCTACTTCTATAACTGAGGCTTCCAATTTCTTGTGAAATAATTACTTAAACTAATCACATAACTTACAGGCAACTGAAGGTTCCGCTATATATATATAACTAAATTTAGCTTGTCAAAGTACTTTGGCAGCTGCCTAATGAAGACCAATGCAACTGCATGTTGTATTTAAGCAGGACTGTTTTTTGTCGAACATCAAGCCCAATCTTTGGGTAACATCTGCCTTATAACTGAAGACAAAGCAGTTTTAATGCTGTTTTATACAACACATCATTTTCATCTTTTTACTGTCTAACTTTTCTCATGTGTAATGAATTTTGAGTTACGAAGTTTGTTACAAGTACATGCACTTCTACTCCAAGAAAAAAGACATAAGCCTTTAAGGTGGTAATTTCTTTGCCACGACAAAATTCAGCAGCTCCTTTCATCTTACAAAAAGACGGGGTGGGTTTTCTTGTCTTGCCTACATGTCCTTTCAGATGATAACACAAAGGCCAATATCTTTCACTCTCAATCCTAAAAATTTCCCAAAGCAAGCCAAAATACTGAAGTAACTGACTTAAAACTTTCTGCATAACCACTGATGGGAGTTTGCCTGCACAAGCATGTAATGAGAGCTGTGTAACTCATCTTCTACCTCTGGGCACAAACTTACTTACTTTTTTAATCAATGCTTAGAAAACTGCCTTTTTACACCAGTTTAAGTTCTTTTGATATTGGCACATTCCTTAATTTCACATTAAAATCATGCAGCCATCCTCTGCACAACCACCCATTTACATTTCTAAGCCGAATTTAGCTAAATCAACCAAGAGACCCACTCATACAAAAATGCTATGCGTCACTTGTGGTTCAAAACTTCTAAGGGCCTTTAATCAGACACAGGAACACTCCAAACATCTCGTAAAAAAGAACAACTGAAGGCAACAGTAAAAGCCAAATGCTTATCTTTACCTGGAATGACAGGGATTTGCATTTCAATTAAAAAAAGTTACCAGCATGTGTCTTATTGCAACCCTTCTCCAGCTGTTATTGCTGAAAATGTTTTTAGTTACAAAACATGACAGCTAGAAGTTGTTTCCATAACACCTCAGAGCTTCACTAATTCTGTGATGAACACTTCATTTTATTTTGAAGTCCCACTATTCTGACAATTTAAGCTCTCACTGTTGAATGGGGAAAAAAAAACAGTGTTTACACTAGAAAAAAACTTCACACTCCTATACAGCTTGAAGCAAACATGAAACATTAATATAAAGTAGATATCTTAAGTACAAACAGCGACGCTTGAGGCAAACTAAACTTCATACCACAGATTCAGTTAGAAGCTACCAAAGAACTGAAAGCTGAACAGACAAAAATGTCTTTCTGGTCTCCTGCACAGATATCAGTCGATACCCAAGGATTGACTTGGCACCGCCTTAAGTGCCAGTGAAACAGCCCTACTTGTTTAAACCAAAAACTGCATTTTCCAGACTGCTGTCAATCATCTTGTGTTGACTCAGTGTTCATACTGACCTGGGGGCAGGGACTGCTTGAGCTTCTCAGCCTTCTCCTTGTCTGTGATGACCAGAGTGTACAGGTACCTGCTGCAGCGCACCTTGAATTTAACATTGTCCTTGTTCTTCTTGATCTTTACGGCTGAAGGAAAGCAATTAAAAAAAAAAAAAATTAAGATTCAAATCAGCAACAGAAACATCACACACAATTTCGAGAAAAGACTCAGTAGTGCTTTGTTTCTAATATGCTTTTAGTTTGATTATTTTCCTTAAAATTTTATTGTATGTACTTGTCTGGGACTGGAAATCTGATTGTTTTTGAACTATTACCAGCTCTTCTAAAAACTAGGAAACTGTTGCTGAAATTGCTGTTGAAAAAATTATTTTACACACATCTTGACCTTGACTCTGGCCTGTAGACGATTTTTGCAATTGGCACATGCAGCTGATCTGCTGGGCACCTATGATAATCTAGATTGTGCTAGTTATTGCTTGAATTACATACTAAGTATCAATTAAAACTTGTTGTACCTGAACAAAGGTCAAATGTACAGTTTGTAAGTGGTAAAATTATATTCAACTTAGATCAAGATCACTTTTATTTCATACAACAAAATCCATACACAAAGTTAACAATCAGGCATTTAACTTACACTTGGCATCCTTCCTCCTGGCTGTCAGCAGGAAATCTTTGATTTCTTCAATCTTGCGAGGCTAAAATTAAAGAACAACATAGCAATTAATTATCACAGTGCATTAAAACGCACAGTTTGAGAATGAACAGGAAAGTGATGTTAAGGGACCGGTGGAACTGATGTTTCTGTTTTAAATCGAAACTCAGCACTTGGTCCATCATTACTCTTGCAAGGTTGTGAATGCATCACGAGCACATCAGCCTGTGATGTTTGGACGTCTTGCTAGCAGCAAAAGCATGCATTCACTCAAGGCAGCTAACAAGTACTTCACCAAGTCTGGGCAACTGTGGCCAACATAAGACAGAAACAGCCTTCAAAATCGCGAAACGGCTACAGGTGACGTAGCTGTAACTGTTTGTTTTATGTCATTTAATGTATTTCTTGGACTAGCTACTAGCCGGTGAACATGTTCACAACAGGTTTTAGCATGTAGCCCCAACGCGGCATTATGCTAATGCTAATATCCAATGCTAGCCGCTTCAGAGTCTTTATGCCGATATATACAGCACACTCAAGACACACTAGATGTTAAAAAATACACACATACGCAAGTAACAATGTTATCTATAAAGCAGACTTGGATGTGAGTATTTAAATAAGCCCTTACCATGATGCCGTGTCAGCCGACTGAGCGCTGCGGAAGAGCAGAGAAAGATGGAGTCACTTCATCGGTTAAAACAACGACATGAAAAGTGTTGGAAAGCAAATAATTATTTCGTTCAGTAGCTAATTACGGGAATAAATAGACTTTAGCATCATGAAGGATGTAATTATTGACGTTAAAGAGGATGGATGATGATAGAAATTGAGATTTTGTATATGTGTGAATGTGTCACTCACTCAGTCTGCCAGAGAGGGGATGAAAAGGGGTGGAACTTCCGGTTTGGAAAGCTTTTATACGGCGCTACGGAAAGCATGGTGGGCCAATACTAACGAAGAAAAGCGCAAGACTTGTAAATATGTATGCACAAAGCGCTTAATCTATTTTTCTCTTTCAATCTAAATTTATGTCAACCTTTATTTCCCTGTAAAGGTGAATAAGTTGCATCGTTCTCCAAATTAATACAAAAACTAACTTGAAAAAATTGTCCACTGACAACAGAAAAACACAAAGGAACTTGTAAAGGTACATAATAGTTTCATGTATAAATATTTGTATCAATATTCTTATTGTTTTTGCCCTTATAATCTCATCTACTTCTTTTAAGTACACTGCTTTAAACTAATAAACTATTAAGTTGGTGCTTGATTCTCTTGGTTAGCAAACAAACCAGTCAATCCTAAAAGTAAAATATCAAGTAGAAAGAGACAAATAGACATGTAATAGAGAGCAGTAACACTTTAATGGCTCAAGAGTAAACTGACGATTAATTGTAATGAATTAATATTGTAAGTTGGATATCTTCAGGACTAAAAAAACAAATATTAAAGAGCAAGGAAGGAGGAGGTAAAAAAAACTTTACATTATAATTAAAAGCTTTTCAACTCTTTAGAAAAGGATTATATTCTCAGAGCAGATTGAATCGCTGCTTCAGGTTTATCTCGAAGCCCAAGGTCAGGCTGCCTCTGGGTGAGAAAACATCCCTGTCTATGGAGCAAGAGCATACGCAGTTAAATTACTTTGTACTCAGAGCGGTCTATCTATCTATCTATCTATCTATCTATCTATCTATCTATCTATCTATCTATCTATCTATCATCATAAAACGTAATTGATACATAAAAAAATATAATAATAACAAGAAATAACTCTAATGAAGAAGGAAACATACATAACATCACACCGGTCATAGACATACAACCGTATACACGATCAGGTGACCACAGATGGTTCAACATCTGGAGAGGGTTAAGCTTGTGGCCTCCTTTATTGACCAATCACAGAGTCTATTTTTACCAGTTTCTGAGCATAATTCTCCACCTGGTTAATGAGACGGAGAGACGATTTCTCACACGCTGTTACAGTCTGCAGAGCGACTGCACCAACGTGTTCACTGGGGACAAAAACAGCAGACTCAAACTCACAAACTGGCATTATCCTATACGCAGCATAAAGGCCATATGAATCCATCCTGCGTCTGACATGGGGAGAGGAGAAAATGGAACATCCTCACCAATGATGAATTTCATATTTTTATGAATGGCTGTCCGGTAATCTTCCTCTCTCTTTCCTCTTCTTAAGTAATGGAGGGGTTCAGAGAGGCTCTAAGCCCAGAGGGCCAATTTGTTTCCTGCTAGACTGCTGCGTATTGTGTGTTTTAGTTGTATATACTGTTTTCTGGCAGTTACTCCGTTAGTCTCGGACAAACTGTGAATTATTGTTGCTCAAAAAGCTAAAAGATTTGCCTGAGACGCCTCTGAGACTACACTGACTTATGGGTTCAATTATCTTTCACAGTCAAGACAGATAAATCCAAAGGGTTCCAGAACAATGCGCCCTTAAGTATATAAATGGTTCACAGTGAAGAAATCCTCATCTATTATCTCCACAACTTGACAAAAAAATAACTTGATATATTTCCACCACAGCACAGGCGAAGTTAATGGGCCAATCCTGCTATAATCAAAGTTGGGAAACACATTTCTGCTCTGTGGGTGTCATTTTATTCTACTTTCAACTTTGTAATGTATTGCATATACTTCATTTAAGAGAAAATGGCAGGATATTCACCGCACTATTGAATACAGATTCACCATAAATGCTTTTTTTTTCCCCCTGGAACTGAGTTAATTAATGAGCTCCATCAGTTGAAGGCTGTTTTAGTATTCAAGTTTCAAATAACGATGATGATCTCTGTCAATAATTTAAAACCGGAGCACCATGAGAACTGAGTTTGAGTGACACCTTTCTGTGAAGATCCGCTCTGAAGTGGCATTAATTTATAAAGGCAGGAAACAGCAGATCAGTTGTGTTCAACCGTCCTCCCATCTGTCCGCCTGAGTCCGCAGGCCATCTCCCCCTCGATACTCCATCAGTGCTCCTGCTATCGGACACGTTTCACTCAGGATTTTAAATTTATAGCTGTCTAGTGTCAATCAAGGTAAAAGGTGGAGTTCAGTTTGACTCAATAATGCCTCAGAGGAGGACCCGGGCACCTCTGCAAGAACCTGCAACACAAGCACCAACCGGAAACCCCTCCTCCCTCTGCAGAATTTATGTTTTTATACCATCATCCTTTGTTGTTTTGTGTACTTGTTTACCGCTTCCTCACCACAACAGGAACTAAAAACGAACAGCTTATCTCAGTGTGAGTTTGTACTCCTCGCTGCCAAGAAGATTAAACTCTATTTTTCCGACTGACATCAGGCGCGCAGCTCGTTGGCATAGCCGAGGGAACGAAAAAGATGCCGGATCTTAACTTTGTGCTTAAAGATCATAAAAGATGGCCTTGATCATTGTTCACGGAGCGCGATATGATCGAACCACCATGTTTGATTGATGACAGTATGGAGTCTGATATAGAGATAAATAGTGAGGAGTTTATCCAAATCTTACAGTCTGAAATCAACAAAGTGAATGTTTTTTTTCTTCTGACAGGTTTTTACTTTTTCCATTGTTTGAGTCTCAAATATCTCAACTCAGAATTTAAATCTTATAATAAAAATGAATAATAATAACCAGGCATTTTTTTCTAATGATTATGTTAAAATCTAATGTTTGAAATACATTAAGATATGTATTTCATTGCAAAATGCAGAAATGATCGACTAAACAAAGAAATTTATGGTCTATGTATGAACAAGTATGGCCTTTTTTTAAATAATTATTTGCCAAAAAGCCATTTATGGGTAACAGAATGGGCATCTGATTTTGTTTGAAGTGTTTCCTGTCTATGTTTGACAACCTTACATGATGTTTTTAATAAATATTACTGCTGCATGAATGTGTATGTTGCATTTTAAAGCTGTTCCAGTTTATTACTTTAAGTACTTCATGTACTATCCACTGATTTAAATGAAGTAGAGCATCATATTTCTTAAGATCACCATGTGTTTGTGGAGAACCATGTTATCGCTGAAAAGTCAAATATTCATGAGCTCAGAAAAACAAACAGCCCTCTTTCCAGCTTTGTGACTGTGCATTTTACAGCTGATCCGAGAAGCTTTTTAGCTTAAGATGTAGGAGGATATTCTGAATCTGTAAAGAAACACTTAATCCTTTGGTTTATCTGAAAAAATCACACTCATAATCTCCAAAACTAGAGATGCATAGTTGTCACTGCAGACAGGAAGGGTATGCAAAGTCTGAATTTGTAAGTGATGAATAACTTAAGCTGTCAGACAAATGTATTCGAGGAAAAAGTCCCATACTTGCCTCTGAGATCTTGTGGATTTTAAGCATAAAGATGCATAAAATTGAAATACTCAAACAACAAATACCACAGAACAGCAAACTCCTAAAAACTCCAGTAACAGCAGATTTTTGATTCAGAAGGGTGATATTGTGTAAAAGATGCTGTAAATACATTTCACAGATATAAACCATATGAAAGTGAATTATACTTATGTTTTAAGACAGAAGCAAGAAGAGAAGTAGTGTCAGGAGTGGAAATCTGATTAAATATTATAAGAAATTTAGCTCATAAAACCATATAAAGTGTGTTTTATGAGCAGTCACACATGCAGGGTGCAGACAGAACATGCAGGACTTTTCATTTTTTCATTTTATTACATCACGTACAGTTTTTTGTCGTCTGTTCTGGATGCCTGTATCCATGAGGAGTGGATGTATTACAGTTTTTACAGCATGGCGAGGATCGGCTCAGCCTCACAGATTACAACAAATGACCATGATCGGTTTAACTAAAGCTCTGCTGCACTGGGATCATCTTTTCTCCTTTTTCTTACACAGCAACAAACACGACCCTCTGTGCTGAGCTGTTTGTGGAAACCCAGCCAGAGTCTAAATATCATTTTTTTTCCCCCTTCTCTCTCTTACTGTTGCAATTCTGGTTTCCTGACAATAGAGGGCAGTGAGTGGTCGCTCATGTGGGGTCGAACCGTGTCTCCTCCACACTGTGACAAAGGGAGACGCTGTGTATCAAGGAATGGACTCAACTAGTCATCAGATTTTCATGCCTCTAAAGGGAGTGATTACAGAACTGAATGTTGTTTTTCTGTTTTCTCCATTTGTTTATAATATTAAAACAAACATTTGACTGCATGAGATGCTTCACGAGTAGAATTAACCACTAGATCCTGTATCATCAGTTTTAAGCCTAAAAAATCCTCCAGAATTATGGATTTATTTGGCTAAAAACACCTCTAACTTTTAGATATCAATACATCTAAGCTTTGTTTCTGCTTTAAGACACACTTGTATCTCCCAAATCTTGACAGATACTGAGAGTCTCTCTTCCTTTTTTATAATTTGCACTTACAAATTACTCTTCCCCCCTCCAAAAAAAGATGGATTCAATGAATCTGCCTGAGGCAACTGTTAATTTATTTACACAGCAATGTTCGTTTGTGAATTCATTCTGCACCGAAAACTCATTTAAAGTCCTTTTTTTGGACACACCTGGTATTAAAATAGTACCCCGAAACTGTAATCCCTCCTCTTTGTGTAAAGGCAGTAATTGGAATAAAAATGTGTACCCTCAGGCTGAAGGATGATCATACTTTGTAACTATGCGCTGGCTTATTAAAAAGGCGCAGGGGGGTTATGGGAAAAAAAAAAAAAAAAAAAAAGATCTTAGCTGCAGAGATCCTTTTTAACTGTAACAGACACGTAAAGCGTGGATGATGGAATTTCAGGAGCTCCACCACAGACATTGCAGGTAATGATACACATCATTTCTGCCTGCGAGCCTGTGAGGGCGACAGCAGAGGCACTTGAGAGCTAATGAGTAATGCGGCGGCAAGTTCTGTTATTAATCAAGATTTGATCTATGGGTGAGAAGCAACAAAAGATTACCTGAAATAGTTTATTGAACCGTCGTTATTGGATTTACTTTGGTCGTGAAGCCGGTGGAAGGTTTAAAATGCATGTCTAGCTTGAATGCACTGTAAAATAGAGCAGAGATGGTGGGGTGCCTCTTTTTTTTTTTTTAAATTTATTGAAAGGATTAACTGTTTCTCAAAAGTTGTTATTCACTGCAGGAAACCACCTCTAGTTAAAATGTGGGATGAAGTACAGAGGCTTAAAAGTTAATGTGGAATCGAAATGAATGTGTGTGTCATTGAAGTTATGTTCAAGTACGCCTGTCATTAGAAATGCAAGAGGAGAGCACTTCAAAATCCTCTCTTACACCACTGCTTCCCTAATCTCCCTGATTATTGATCAGATTGATTTGTTAAGTATTGATCCCTTTTCCGGCGGCCTTATCAGAGGCAAACTTTAAGTACATCTGCAGATGAGGGGAGATTATTAGAGAGTCTGAGGTTTTTACTCAGACAGAATCTCAATGTGAATGTGCTGGGAGATGTCAGAGCAGCAACAGATTGTTTGGAAAAGTTGAAGTTGAGTTTGTGTCGCCGCTGAGCTGCTGTTTGTCACGACTCGCCGTTGTTTTAAGCCCCGTTTTGCTAGAAAAACAGAAGACAGAGAAGAGGAGGAGGAGGAGGAGGACGAAGAGCTCACCGCATAGGTCATCAAGTTGGCCAGCAGTTATGTATATTTTTTTTGCTGATTTGAATGCTGCGTCGAGGGCTCATGCAGAGGAGGTCACAGTTGAAGTTGCTGTCAGTCATGAGGATGACCCTGAGCTGCCTGAAAACCTGAAGGCTGCAGTAAATATTTTGCAGGAGAGAAATGTGTCTTTCTCACAGCTGACAGACAGACAGACACGCTGCTAGAAAGAGAAATCATAAATGTGTCACCTATTCCATCCAGCTCATTCGGCCCTCGATCCCACTTGAAACCCCTCAGGCCAATTCCACCTCTACTTCTCTTCATGCTGAGCCTTTGGGCCGACCAGCTTCACCCCCCCCCCCCCCACATGAATTATGCTGAGAGACTCTGTGCAGGTGGATGAATTTTACACTGAAGGTGGACAGATGACTTAAAAGCAGAAACGAAGGACAAAAGTCGACGTTTAAGCAGCTTGCTGTCTGAATCAATGTTGTTTTTTGACACTACCACAGGGGGCGCCAAAGCTTTTATGTGTCAATACTACACATTAGTTTGTTGACAGTTAAATATTCCTTTAAATATGATGATGCATGAGTGCAAAGTGGATGGGAATAGTTTATTGTGGCCATTATATGTTAGAAAAGACTCAAACTCAATGACTTGAGTCTCAGGTTTATTAGAGCAGCAACAGAAACAGCATTCTGACTGGTGCTGACGTCGGTGCTTTGAGAAGAAAAGAATAGTACGATATAAAAAAATACTTTGAGTAAACAAGGCATAAAGCAGCTGGAAGCCCTTTATCTCTGGAATTAAAGTGTTCACTATTTTATGAAGAGAGAGAGAGAAAAGAGAATGAAAGAATAGTTTTACACGTATAGAGAATAAAAAGAAAATACCAAAAGGAATAACAAGAGCACTGAAGTTGACTTTTAAGTCACATTCTTCTTCATGTTACAAATTTTCCAGCGTTGTTTGAGCTTTTTCTTACCTTAGAGTTTATTGAATTGCTCTTTGATACTTTTACCAGTCCTTCAGCTCCTATACTTTTGATCATTAAAACAAACACAAAAAAATTAAACTTGTATTTATAGAGAAAGATAAAACTCCTTTGGTTGTCGCTGAACATGTTTCCTATCAGCATATACCACACTGTTGCATTTAAGACCCCACTATTCATTATATAATTGGGTCTGTCCTTGTGTCCACAGAGGCTCAGAGAAGGTGTGATCTTTGATGCTGTAGTATCTCACAGAGAGGCTCTTCACCATGAGAGTCGGGGCTGGACCGGGCTTGTATGGACGTTCCCTGGCAGAGGCATGAGGTGAGAAGCATGGAGGTATCGCTAACACTTTGTTCAGACAGTTTTGTTCTGACTCGGGTCAGACTGTACAGCAGAGTCTGGTACATCATGAACAGGGAGTCCTCTCTAACTGTCCTCTGGACCATGTCTGAAACCTGCCTACCTGCCATTTGGTGTCTGTACAACCATCAATTTTCACTTGCTCTCTTCCAGCCAGCACTCACACACTCACACACACACACACGCACACCTGCCAGCCCGCAGTGCCAGGATGTCTATCGTTCCACATGCCCTCAGTCAGATTGCCCTTGCTTAGCTGCACCGCTCTGCACCCACAGTGTCACTCTTGGCTGTCAGCAGACCTGCATTAGCCAGCTAACATTTCCTGGCTTCTGTTTGCTCAGCACGGGCAGAGCTGTCGTCCGAACGCCGTGCTGACACTCACCTCTTAGTGTCGGAACAGCTTACAAACCCACTCATTAGGGCGACTAATTTCATTGGTTTGTGAGATGTTGTTTTTTTTTGTCAAAGATTCTGCTCGGTTGCATGAAGTAAACCTTCATTTAATCTTTATTTACGCACTGACAGGTTATCACATGACCTCACAGCCAGAGCGTGTCATCACTATAGCACTACATGCTGTGCTATGGTGGCTACAGAGACATCACATGTGAATGTAAGAACTGTGATTGGCTGCTTGTGTGTATTCCTACAGGTTTCTGAAGGAAATGGAGATTGTTGACAGTTAAGATAATTATGAGGAAATAATCTGCCGCTTTATAGTTACAAACATCCGGCAAAGACACCTTGCAAACTGCATGCTCAGCGCAATTTCTGCATTAATGAATAAATGAACATAAACAAACTGAAAGCTGCAGATCATAATGAAAGCCTATATTCAACAGCTGAAATACATCGTTCAGGAAAAAATGACTTTCTGGGCTTTGAAAAAGTTCATTTAATTTAAATCCCCAGGGCTTAAATTATTCAACACAAACCATACAAATGAGCCATGTGTACAGGTTGAGGTGTCCAGTTAACTGTTTCATAGACATCTCACAATGGTGGTCTATGGGGATAATAATTTTTTGGACCAAAAGGGATTTTTCCTCCCAATTCTGCAGCAACTAGGAAAAGTTGGAAGCAAGTCTGAGCATCCAGCTCTTAGGAAAAGACAAAAAAATCTTTATCTGTCACATACAATTATACAGAGTACAACATAATGAAATCTGAGGCACAAGGATGGACTCCAGCTTTGGGAAAGCACTGACAGGAGAATTTCACCTTTATGTCCATGTTTTATGCAGAGGGAGAGGATGCAAACTCCAGGCAGAGATGCCCTGCTGCCCCAATAGAAAATCAAACCTGCTGTGAGACATCAGTGGTATCCACTGAGCCACCATGCTGCCCTGATCATCCAGGGTCAAGCTCAAATACACCAGACTGTACTCTTCCCATAAGGCAGTTCAACAGTGTCTTTCATTAGGTCTGATGACATCATCGAGGTTTTGTTCTCAAACTGTAAAAAGCTCCATTAAGAGCGAGAGGAAAATAACATACAGCTGTTTCCACGGTCTGATCAGCACTCCTTGACCTTCGTGTGTAAAATCGATGGCACGAACAAAACCCGCTTTCGCCATCACATGGACCACAACCGATCGCATTATTTTCATACCACTTAAGGATGATTGCTGTGGACTTTTATGAAAACAAGTACCTGTGAAGTGAAACTGTGTTGAAAATAGACAGTAGGTCTACCGGAGACAGTTGCCATGACTACGGGATACAAATGACAGCGTGTGCAGCGTCTGGAGTCGACGTCTTGAGTCGAACAAAAACACTCCAGTCCTCCCTCTCAATTGGTTGCATGCTATTTTCAATGTTTTAAATGAGTGTGGCCATAACATTGATTCCCTAAGGTTAATCAGTGCGTTCCATATCTTCATAATGTCTATATCTCGCTCACTGTTCTCATTACCATTGGATCATTACTTTCTCTAATACCATGTACCTTCCAGCTGCTCTTTGTCAGTGGTAATTAGGTGATGATCTGTAGCAAAAGATATTAGGATGAATTCTAAGAGCGATGGGTGGTATCATAGGCTGAGATAAGTCCTTCTTCAAATACCCTGAATAAGCTATAAAGTGGCCCCGGGGCACTTTGGGAAGATGGGACCGAGAATCTATTTTCAAATGCCAAAAACAGTTCACCAGCACTTGCCATTTTGTGCACCGAGAATATTGCTGCTGCAGTCTATTGCTTTATGGAGGTATATTGAAATCTCTCACTTTCCACCTACTCCCCCTGCATCGTTGAATATTTATCCAATCTCTCTGCCAACATACCGTTATAGTTAGATGAGATATTTATGATCCCAAAAAGAAAATTGATCTATTTATCCATTCTGTAATTCTGCATTCACTGGCTGCCAACGGAGGCATGTAAATAAACTTATTTCTTGGTGAAGGTTGCAGAAACTACCTGAAGAACAGCTTCAAATATGAGACATGTACCTCTGCAGTCGGTCTGAGACCCTTTGAAAATTTATATTCACCAATTTTCTGCTATTTTGATCACAAACAGTCTCAATGTCAGATATTACGGAAGCATTTAGGGACAAAGTATCACCTTGACAGGCCAAGGCAATGTCTTTAAAGAGTGATAACTGTCTTCCTCCTTTCATTACTGACCCGGTCTTGACCTCCAAGCATTGAGCAATTTTCTCCATGGCAACACGGATGACGATCGACCTGCAAACACTCCTGCACACCCACGAGTGTTAATAGTACCAAGTGGGCATTATAAAGAAAAAATATATGTCTATGCAGTTCATTACCTACTAAGGTCAAGACTAAAAGGGGTTTTTCTCAACAAAAGCGCCAATGATTCTTTAAAACAGGGGTTCTTAACCTTTTTGACTTTGAGGCCCGATTTTTTCAGTGCAGAGGGGCCCGGGGCCCATTAAATATTA
>JAQMCX010000033.1:4304981-4340730 GCA_029814765.1 Acanthurus leucopareius
CTCAAAGTTTTTTGCGGCCCTATAGGTGGCGCTTGAGGCCCAAGTTTGGGCCGCGGCCCTATGGTTAAGAATCACTGCTTTAAAACGCACAATAATTTTATGCATGAGCTCTTAATTATCTCCCGATCTTTGAGAACCTCTGTCTGACAAACCTTATATATAAGAATAAGAAGTTTGCTGTGAGAGAAAGCAAGAAATAATCCTGTAAATTCCGACTCTCTGGTTTCTCATTCTCTGTTCCTGCAGAAGCCCATTCATGATTTATCCCAGTTTTTGTTTAATAGACGGGCATCAAAGCGTTCTCAGCCCTCTTGTGTCTGGTTCTGTACGGGAGCTTGAACTCACAAATTTGAATTGTGCAGCCATAGATCATGTGGAATAAGAAGCCTTTTGGAATATACTGTACATATTTAAATTTCAGTGGGAGTCCCTTTAAAGTGCACGGCGGCGATAACTATAACTTATCACAGAGAGGAGTGGTATCGTACGAGGAAAGCAACTCTGGCAGAGGAGATCAAAGAGAATAATTTTAAGAAGAAATATTACAAGTCTCTGTGGGAAAATTAGGTAATTCTACCAATGCATTCAATGTGATTCAGCAAAAGAAAAAAGCAGTTTACGTTTACACATGAAAGTATCTTTGTCTTAGGATTAGTAGAGCTGCAATTGATCCTTTCCAAAAGCGTTAACGGGTTCTGATTCTGATGTGATTCACTATTTGGATCTAATTCCACAGTCTTCTTATCATAATAGAGTTTTATTTTATAGATATTTATTCTCTCTACCAATATTTCCCTTTGAAAATCTCATGAAGGAGTTGTCATTGCCACTGTAAACTAATAGTGGGAACAAAAAAATCCCAATATGCATCATTATTATGCAGCACAAAAGTCTTGGGAACATATGAACGACTCCCTTCTTCAGTGTGTGTTTACATCCAGTCATGATGCACCTGTTGTCAGTGAGTTTTGGCAGTGTCTTCCATGAAATATATTAGTACAGTATGAAAATCTACACAGACAGGTGGCAATACGATATGAAAGCCTGCAGAAATTTAATGTAATAAAGAAGGTCTGCAGTAAATTCTACCTTTGTGAGGCTCACAATGCTCCTTTTCTGCAGAGAACATGCCAGAAAGGTGTTGACTGAGCCTGATGGTAATTTGTGAGACTCTATTTTCTGGTTGCACTCTATTAGCTTATATTGAATTGTACAGGTGTTTTCTGTCATTGCATTCAGCCTTTGCACATTATGATATAATAAACAAGTATGTGCATGCAGTTCCAGCCCGCAAGGTATTATGGAGTGTCAAAAAAAAAATATATAAATGTGATTTTATGTTTGATAATCTAGTATTTGTTGTTCACCAGCTAAGACTCAGCAAAGTTCATTCAAAACTCTCCTCGAATGTTTCAGTCTGTGGATGTGCATGCGCTTCTGCGAGCAACTGAGTCATCAATAATGATATGTTAAACAGGCATAGGTCACCTTTGCTTACACCCCCAGTTTGACATTACTATGCAGACAAGTGAAGGAAGTGAGCTGTGCTCGGTTCCTGCTGGAGGATGATGCTGGAGGATGCATTAAATTGTGTTTGCCATTCACCCACACCAGTCCTCTTTGTGGAACTTACTATACAGAGCCACTGTGACAAGTGCATGACTCCCACATGAATTATGGATTATCCCAAGGGGCAAACACTGGGCCAAAAAGCTGTTAGACCCTGCAGCCCTGTGTGTGTGACATCCTTCACTCCATACAAATTTGCCTCCAGTCAAAAATGACAATGGCTTGTCCTTCATAATCCTAAGTTAAGGTTGCAGTCTCCACCGTAAGTTCTCATTGGGGAGAAATGGTGCATAAAAGTGGGAGACATTTGGTTTCGATCGTGCAGTTTTGGATGCGCATGCTTCATTCAAATAAACATCAAAATGTCAACATGCAGTCGTCTTTTAAAGGGAGAAAACATCTCATTTAACTCAGTTTTTATTCAGCTTTCTATGTATTTTTTTTTCTACACCCTCACATTAGTCTGTCTTCTCAGGATTTAACTGACTGTCATCAATCCCTCTGCTCCTCTGCTCCGCTGCTGCATTCATGTGCCCACGGGCCATTTTAGATTCCCCTGTTGCTGCCTTTAGCTGACGCCAAAGCGGCCTCTTTTATTTTTTAAGAATGTAATAAAGAATACCATTGAACTGGTTAAATGTTTTTCCTCCGTGCTCGTGTGACACCGTGGATCGAGGCTCCTGGCCTCCTTCCCAAACCATTACGCTATCACTTTAATGGTTGTGAGAAATTGGCAAATACTCCAAAAAGGCCCAAAACAAAACCAAAAAAAAAAAAGTGCCTCGCTCTCAGCTGCCCACACATACACACACACACACATACACACACAAACACACGATGCCAAGTCTCCGCAAGCTGTGATTTCAGATGTACAAGTTCTACACTAACAAGAGTTGACACCTCGACTGGTGGCATTTTCATGCTTTTGCGTTTACTTCATTATATCCACAATGACATGAGTGAATGAGCGTAGTATTTGTTTGTAAGAGGAGGAAATGATAGATTAGGAGAGCAGGACGAGCCGGGGGAAGCCTCTGAGGCGTAGCAGTAGGATTAATTCCCTTATTAGTTACTTTCTGCAGTGACACTACGCCATGAAAGTCTAATACCATCTTTTTATGGATTTGACTCAATTCAGATTTCCTCCACCTACATTCAGCACATGGGATCACAGTGTCTCCTTCTGTTTTCTCCCTCCTTTTTCCTCCTCCCCTTCCTTATTGCTTTGTCAGAGATGATGTAGGAGAACCAGTGGATAAATTGAAGATTGGCAAAGGAAGACACTATTAAAGACTGAACCATCCTCACCCCTGAAACACACACCAGCAGGAAAACAATAACACACTATGCTCAGAAGGATCATTAAGGCAAAGTGAGAAGTTTCTCTACAAGTGAAAGGGAGCAGGTTTTGTGGTGGATACGGTGATTTTCAAGGTGATTAAAAAGCCATTAGTGGTACAACTCTTGCAGGTAATTCACAAGGTAGTCATTCAAAACCCTGTTAGAATCCATAGAAGGCCTCCGACTGAAGAAATGGCTGTTATCACATGAAGATATTATATCAAATTGCACAAGTGAGAAAGCTCCCCCACAATATCTTGTCTATGAGCTAAATCGCTGTCATTTAGAGAGATGAGCTTTCATTTCCACTGGCATTTTCTCATCAAACAGGCGAATCCTGAGTAAAGCTCAAACTTATTTTTTTTCCTCCCCGTGAATTCCGGAGAGAGATTGAATAAAAAAAAAAAAGACTACGTTTAATTCAGGCGCATGTTGTCTGTCAACATCCCGGACTTTAACATTAAACAGATAAAACAGAGCAAACAAAAAAAAAAAACAACCTGAACATTTTCAAGGCGGCAGAAGCAGCTCCTCTTAAAATGATTTCTTTCATACACACTTTATGTGTTATCATCTTCACGAAGGAACAGACGTATTAAAAAAAAACTTTTCTCACAGAGCGGAAACTATTATCAAACTCCGAGAAGCCATTATTTTGGTGTCATTCAGGGCTGCTTATTGAGTTGTACACAGAGTATGCTTTTCTAATGTATATTTGTACTCTACATTGACCACAAACTCTGCTTCTATTTCAAATTATAATCATGGAGTAAATCTATTTCTATTCATGGCTTATTGGCTTCCATCTTTCATTCCAAGCTCCATTATTTTTGAAGATTGCTTCTTGGTATTTGATGATATGAGTTCAGCAGCCAATCTGGGCACCGAATTCAGCAGAGAGGTGAAAAGTTGGTCCACAGAAATCAGGTAAAGCATGGCGTGCATCTGTAGTGAAACTATTTATTGCATACATTTCATTTCCTCCATCAGATCAATTATTTACCGACTTGTTTTTCCTTGTGCCTCGTCCGGAAAAATCTCCATTTTCCATTTCTCTCTCCATTATAAAACCTGTTCTTTTTATCTGACCTGCTGTATTCCATTTGTAGATTTATGACTGCACCTGAAATGGGACTTGAATGTGAATTTTTTCCTTCCAGGATCTGGCTAATTGTTGAGACAAATGAAAGCAAACACTTTGACAGCCAAGAAGTCTAAACTACGGGCCCCTCATTTAAAACAACAACTCAGATTATTTATGCTGTCAGGAAGTTTCGTCTGGCTGTCTGCGCCTAATTGGTTGAATCCACAGAGTGATTGGCAAAGTCAATTTTTTTGATATCTCTGTCAAACTTCCAAGGCAGAACATTGTTTTTCTCTGTTCAGTCGGTCTTGCTCAGGCAGACTGAAGGAGGAGGGCTGTTAAAATTCATAAGATGTGCTTTTGTAAAGCATTTTCCAGACATCCATCCTGGTAGATTTCGGGGGCTCGAGGGGTCGGGTTTACTCTGCAAAACCTGAACTGAGCTGCAAATCTTTTAAGTTTGTCTTTTACTTGTATCGTGGCCAGAAACTCACTCTGGACATCTGAAGGACATCTGAACATGGTCAGTGACGCAGGAAGTCTGATGTTCTCCAGAAGAGAAGAGAAATATTATCTACTTTTTAATTTAAGGCTTTCGCGCAAGTCTTACATGCAGCTTTCGGTCAAGTTCGGTCATCTGGTCCTAAAAGACCTTTTGTTATAAACAAGAATTCCAAATATTAAACCCTTTGACCTCAGATTTTCCTCAGATTTTCCTCTTCTATTCTCTCTTAGCTTCAAGGTTGTTAAAAAACATCTTTTTTTCACACTGTCTTTATAGCTTCTCATTGAAACACTATAATCTTTACACTGAATAATATTCAAACCAAAGACTTCTCACTTTTTATGGCTACACCATTCGATTAAATGAAAATATTCTTGATAGAACTGCATTTATTGTACTAATCTCCACAAAAGTCAGCCACCTGATTGACTGTAGAGATGTTAGAAAAACACCAACAGGCAGGTGTCATTGTCTTTTCAAGGAAAGTCAAGAAAAGTAAACCAAGCACATTTTTTAAAATAAATTCAATGCGGAGGGTTTGCAGTTCTACAAATAACTGAAATTCATCAAGGAAACATAAGAAAAAGGTTTAAAAAAATACACAGCATTTTCCTTTAAGGGGAAAAAAGGGGTTAAGTTCATCTTTGAACCTAAAATGTTGTCAGTCCTCCTGTGACGTTCGCTCGGGCCTTCGTGTTTTACAGCCATCGATTCCAGCTCTTTTATCTCCGCGCTGAAAGTGTGACCTATTTAAGACTTAACCTACTTCTAATTTTGATAATAGTGACATATTCCGGTCACATGTTGCATATCTACGGGCTCCACGGTCGGGATTTCTCTCTCCTCATTAGAAGCTCTTCGGTGCTGTAGGACAAGCATGCACATATGCTATTATGATGTTAAACACAGAGCAGCCGACCATAAAGTCCTCATTGTTAAAGTGTAACATATTATAAGAGTCTCGAGGGCTTCGGGAGGTTTAACCATTTCCCTGGTTTAAGGAGATGGCGCTCTTGTTTGAGTTTGGGGTTATTACCAGACGGGGGTTTTTCTCAGAAATGGAAACGACAGGAAGCTCGGAGGCTACGGCTCCCATGAATGGTAATCTGAGAAATGACTCGTTTTCAGCCGTGAGAGATATGACCGGAGTGATTCCCTTCAGACTTAAGGCCTTTATTAATGTCCCAGCGCAGGTTTTCTCTAAGGGACGCATGACCGAAGACGAGCTCGCACTTTCATCTCCCGGTTAATGAGAAAAGGCCAGATAACCGTTGAGCCCCCCTCCAGGCTCGAGCGGAGATATGAGGCCCAGTTCTCCCGTTGTAATCTCTGAACATAAAGCTTCACGCTCCACCGCCCTGGGATCCACCACCACCACCACCACTTCAATGAGTCAATATATACACACTTAAACATCATGTACAAGACGAATATGCTCTCGTGCTTTAGATCAGGTGTTGTTAGAAAAGGAGGGGAGTCTCTTTCCGAGGATTTCTAGTCATCAGGTTTACTTTCAGAAGCTCTCGTGTTTCCATCAGATGAACTGCCGGCGAAGGACTGAGGTTAATTGTTTGGAACAATCTAACAAATTGAAATTGTCAATCCACTTAGCATCTCCTAATATAGACAGTGAAAGACTGGTGCATGAAGTTAAAGATGCACCTCATAACATTTTTATCAACAACTTATTAAAATCACGGTGTAATGTGACTTAGAAACGTGTGGTGATGGAGATTTATGACCAAACTGTGCAGTTACCCTCGATGCTGAAGACCAGTTCAGCATCTTTAACATCACTGTTCTGGTTTAAAGGCTCAAGTCTTTCCTGTATTGGTTCAGTCTCACAGCTCTCTTCAACCTCGTTTTCCGCGGCAGCTGTTTTTAGAATCGACGGTGGATTTTTCTGACAAAAACTCTCTATCGTCTGCCTGCCAAGCATCAAACAGGAGGCAGACAAAGTTCGCACCTAGCCGGCGAATGTAGCGGAGAATTTGACTTCTAAAGATTAAACAAACTTCCCTGTTCCTCTGCCAGATTGTCTTTGTTCAACCTTGTGAGTTCTTTGCTTTCCAGTGTTTTCTTGTAAGGTTTTTGACTCAGCTTTGTTATTTGTTTTTTTGGGGGGGATTTTTTTGCCTCCTCGCTGCCTGGTTTGTTTGCTCTGACTGACCTCCTGTGTATGACTGCCTGGTTTTACAGAAAAAAGGCTTTTTTTTTGATCGTCACCTCAAGTCCAGATGGTTTTCTTTTATTATTTATGATAAGGGTATTATAGCTTATAACACTACTTCCTAGTTTGACTTTGACTTACTGTATTAACTATAGTTGTGGCAAAGTTTTTCTCTGCAATAAGAGATTATTCAACATGTTTTGTATTTTCTTTTCATAGCTGTTAAATCTGACTTGTTTGAATGTCTGAATGCACATTTTCCATCAGTTGTTGCAATTTTTCTGTGTTTTCTGATCTCAACAATTCATTTTTGGATCACATTGTTGTCATAACCAACAGAAAACATGGTGAAAACAAGAATAAAAAGCAGACTTATATCATGTATCCTGTCAAAACATCCAGAAGAACTGCAAGCATTGTTTTTTTAAAAAAAACAACATTATTTGTCTCTCTAACTCTGTAACTCAGCCATATTTTCCTGTGTGAAACATCTACGTGTATGAAAAAGGACTCAAACTGAAGAACGTGTTTGACAAAAGTGTGGTTTGTCTTTCCTTTGTCACAAGAGTTCACAGGATTATAGCAGAATAGTATATTCATGAGAACACCCTTTTCTCTTTTTCATTATTCCACTCTCGGTGATTGCTCCTCTGTGCTGTCGCTGATTTATTGAAGAGTCCTTTGGAAACTCGATATAAAATACTACAACGAGCACTTTCCTTGAAAACTCCCCAAACAGATTCACGATTGTCAAAACTATTATAAAACAAGCTGCAGGCAAAAATGTGGTCGCATTTACCAAACTTGTGATAATTTAAATTCCATGGCCATATCGCACCACCGACCGGCCTCTTCTCCAGGCACCAGCATGTGGCATTATCATTTAACCGCAGACATCAATATCAATTATCATTTTTTCTGACTCACGCCCCCACCCCACCCCACCCACCCACCCCCACCCCCTCCTGAACCGCTCCATTTCCAATCTCCACTCCCATTAATGCTTTTCTGTAATTGCATTAGGAGCGACAAAGGGGGGGAAATAGATGTGCAAAACGTATGTTCCAGAAGGAAAAGTCATTTCTCCGCATTTGCAGGTAATTGAATTTTAATTGTTATGCAGAAAAAGGGCATCTGCCAATGATTGCGTATAAAAAAAAGAGACACAGAACAGCGGCGGGCAGTGACAACCTTGTTATTACACTGACCATCAAGTTAAACACTCAATAAGACCCAATCACCCATTTGAAACCGCATTAATAGCACAGGTGAGACATCACATCACATCACACACACACACATCAATGCAACCTTTAACAACAATACAAGCCTGACTCAGCATGAATGTCCTTGAAATGACTCTGAGCTCATTTACCTTTTTTTTTTGTCCTGGGAGGGAAAACTGTATAAGATAGATCAAACAGTGAGATTATTTTGTGACTGCAGCCTCCTGCTGAAGGAGAGGCTGGTAAACATATATACTGCTCGGTAATAGAAATTATGGGGTCAAAGCCTGTGGCATTGAGAGCTTATATACACACACTGTTGGTCTGATGTGATTAGATTTTAGACTATTTCAGTTTTATGGTCCAACGGTTGATTGGTATTGTGGAACAAGTGTGTAAAAAAGAGGAATGAATTGCAGAGTTTGGGAGCTTTGTGGTTCAGTCGATGATCCTAAATGCCTCATTCAGAGCAGTCGGCACTTTCTCATTAGTCAGTTTCGAGGTATAATTGACTTCAGGTTGATGAGAAGCTCAACCGTCAAGGCATATGGTCTCACATCTCTAAGTCAATTTGTTAATCAGGCTAATTTATCAGTGTACGCAGGAAGTAAAGTTTTTCAAGTGCATGTGGCACTGCTGATCTGATGGAAGGATTGTTAGCAGTTTGCTTTGTTCGCACTCTGTTTAAGTCTTTATTCTTTAAAAACAAATTTCCAATTCTCTATAGTCAATATATGTGGGATTCATACTTTATTCAACTTTTCTGAGGCGTTGTATGTTTTTTCTTCATTTTTCAACAATGTAATTTAGGAAAACAGTGCTGCTACCTCAGTCCTGTCAACATAAATGTCATAGTTAATTATAAATCCAGTCAGTTCAAGCAGTAAAACAGCCAACTTGTGAGGTTTTCATGAGCAGATTTGTGTTTCGCTATCAGAAAACATGCCAACAGCTCAGATTCTTCTAAAAATAGTGAGCAACAATATAGTTTTTGTCTGTTAAGATTAATTAAATGGTTTGACATAAATAAAATACGTGTAAAAACACACATTCTAACTCCCAAATTGCCATATATGGATGCTTGGCCAGGTTTGGTTACAGTTTGGTTATATTTTGGCAACAAAACTACTTGGTTAGGTTTTAGGAAAAAGATTTTTTACTTTTACTTTTACTGTTTTTTCACTTTTGGTTTGGTTTCCAAAGGTTCAGATCTGCCACTTAAGCCCAGGCTGCATCCCTTTAAGGACTGTGCTCTTTCTGTGCCGCAGGTGGAGCTGCTGCTGTGAATGTCTTATACTGCCACAAGGGTTTACATGGAGTTAGTTAAAAGCCCTGTGTGATGCACACAGACACTGAAGGGATACCCAGTGTTTTAGAAAGCCAAAGAGTCCTGATCGAGCGTCCAAATGTGAGGATTTTTGGAGTGAGAATTGAAGGCTGACTGACTGTTTTGCTATGAATTTTCACATTTAACACTTTGGACGCTCAAAAATCCAAAACAGACACTTTTTATGTCTGTGTTTCTATAAAACCATCCTGAATCTTAAAAGAAGTTTCACACATAAGACTTTTTTTCTTTTTCAGATAGCTTAAATATATTTAAAAAAATAAAATGTAAAATACATTCATACTTTGTCTTTTTTTCCAGGGAGGAACTTTGACCATCCGATGAACGCGAGAAGCACAAACACACAGTTTTTGGCCGTGGAAGGCCAACGCCAGTCACAAACCTTGATTTCCATATTCAGTTTTCAGCCTCTCCAGTTTTATGGTCACTGGAATTCTCCTTTTGTGAAAAAAGGATGTCAAAAGCAGCCAAGCAAAACCATAAAACTTAATATTTAACTCTAGATTCAACATGCATGTCATTGCCGTTCCTTCGTCTTTCTGAGTTTTTCAAGGATTATTTTGGAAATGTGCTTGAGCTGCTTTCACAGAGGAGGTTAAAAGTCATGGCCGAGTCATTTGAGGTCTGCCATGTTTTTGTGGTTTTACTAAGCAGAATGAGAACTGAACGATTCAATTCGAAACCAAAGGGAAATCAAACTATGCTCATGTACTGTATGTGTTCACCAATTCAATGTCAATGGAATCCTTTTGAAAGAAAAACATATTCATCTGAATGCACACAGGTGTGAATGAGTACTTTTCTGTGCATTTAGTACAGAAATGTCAGTTTGACTCCACTGTTCTTCCAGTTTATGGCCACAGAAATGTTTACAGACGATGTAATGTTTTATAGTTTTAATAAAGTTACGTTAAATCAAGTTTGCTAACTCTTTTCCTCTCTCTCTAACAGGTGTTAGCTTAAAGTTAGCCACATCTGTATGTCAAAAAGTACAGATTTCTCTGAGTTTGAACACTGGAAACATTAATTAATTGTTTTAGTTTTTAAAGCAGACATGTCACAAATTGGATGATTAAAGCACATGAGTATATTTACATTCTTTCCCTGGTTGCGTCCCTTTGGATGCACCAGCCTCTGCAAACTTAGAGCTGCTCTGGTGCCGTTCATTCATGCTCGGCTCCATTGTTGTGACCTCCTGCTGCAGTTTGGACCCTTTCCATTAATTTAATGACACTGACTTTTAAAATCCATTAAGTGCAAACGTGAAAGAAAATCAATGTTAGACACATTTATTCTATTGTTGCCTGTCAGCTGCATTTGCTCCTGTGAAATGACTCAAGGCAAGTTTTTAATTACAAATATCCACAATGCTTTGGTTTATAAAACACAGTCAAAATGTAAAGCAATGTAATGTTCCTAAAAAGTTTAAGGTTCTTTTCTTCCTTTAATATCAGTGAAAAATTTCCCCCACTGGGCAAAAGTTCACTCAGCATCAGAACTACAGAGAAATTTAATGTGTCATCTCCATCCAAGCATCTCTCTCTCTATATATATTCAGTTTCCTTTTGGGAAAAACTTTAATTTCACTCTCCACTATAAAATGATTTTTTCTGTGAAAAATTTGTCCAGGCTCCACGGATGTTTTTAAAGAAAAGGTGGCCTATAGATGATTGATTGGTCATGACTGATGCTAAATCCATTTACCCAAACTCTGTAGCTTTAGTAAAAAGATATTCTCCTTTGCCTCTTGCAGGCTAAAGCCTTTAAAATCATCTCCCCTGTCAGCTGTGATTGGTTATAGCAAGAAAACCTGGACACACCTGACCTCGACTAAGTGGCCGAGCTATGTGCTGCACTTTGCACCTGCTGATTCATTAAAATAAAGCTTTTTAGATTTACCAAAGAAAAGCAACCATTAGACCAGCGTTGCATCATGTGCATGGTCTTCTTATCATCGGTGGACTGACCTTGTGGAGACGCGGCCTGGTTTTTAGCTGTGGCCACAGATATCTCAAAGCTCCAATTGGATTAGAGACATTGAACTATTGGAGTTGAAATAGAGCAGCTATGAAATAGGCTGTATTTCTCAGAAGGCATTAGCCCAGCCCACAGGGAGACGGAGTATGCTGCCGGCGTGTGGAAGAGATCAGAGAGAGGGGATCCTCCTCTGCAGCTCCATTGTAGTCCAGGTAGCATAGATCAAACAGAGCAATCCCCGAAGAGCTCCCCGGAAAGTGCTTACCGGGAGGCAATCTTAGGCAGCCCCCAAAGAGAAGCATGGCATATGGCCTTTTGAAGATAGTGGTTGGAGATTAGAGCATATCCCAAATCAGGGAGCATTGAGAGGGGCTGAACTGCGAGCATGTTGGTATGAGACAGAATGACAGATAGGGGGAAAAGGCAAAAAAAAAAAAAAAAAAAAGAAATCTTAACGCAGCTGTTTCAAAGTATACGGCAGAAAATGTGTATAGACCTGTTAAGATATTGATCGGAGCCGTCGTCGAGGGCTTGAAGCAGCCGTGTTCTCGAGAACTGACTGGAATTCGATAAAGATGATGCTAAAAAGTGTAACACCAAACCTCTCCTCTGCAGCTTTGAGTGAAATTGGATTCACTTCTTGACAGGAATGCGTCTTGTTTTCCACTTTGTGTGGACACTAATTTTCCATCTAGTCTAATTTCCTGCTTTGTTCTTGCATCCACTCTGCCATATTCAACTGGAGAGGGTAAAAAACAATCCAATATGCTGTATAATGGCATAATTTATGACAGACTGTAGCAGCAGAGTGTGTGTATGTGTGAGTGCATGTGTGTGTGTCTCTAATCGAGCAGTGATTCTGACAGCCTGGAGAGTCGACCACTGCTGCGATGCCATTTTATCTTCCAAATATCTGAGTAATATAAAAAAACTGTACGCTAAGGGGGCTGATATAAAAAAGGCACCTCACTTGACCGAGACTTATTACCTCTCCATTTGTGAAGTGATGTCTCGGTGATATTTCGTCTGATAAGATGGCAATTTCAATAAGAGGCTTCGCTGGCTTTTGGCCCCATGTGGATTTTGGCTTGAGCGGGGGGGATATATTTCACAGGGGAGAGCTTGATGAAACGAGGGGCGAGCATTTGCAAAAGTGAGATAAAAATGTCTTTTTTTTTTTTTTCATCTGTACCTCCCTCAGACTTTTTTTTTTTTTGCCAGGGAGTCGTAAGAAGTTTGCTCAGTGTTGATTGGAAGAAGGAGGCGAAACCACGTGGAGAAGTGGAGCAGCCTGTAGTTGGTGTCCCATCCATTTTCCACTCTGATGAAGATGGTTCAGGGGGAAGCTATCAGCGGTGGTGGTGGTGGTGGTGTGTGGTGTGTGGTGGAGGTGGTGGGGGTTGGTGGTGGTGCTGTGCAAGTGGCAGGGGGGCAATTTAGGGATGTGCCAAGCCCAAAATTAAGATGACAGCAATGACAAGGCTCGATGCCGAACAGATCTATCCCACTGATGCAAGCCGCAAGCTTAACAACCCATGGAGGCTCTATCTGTGTGTGATGTGTGTTCATGTGTCTGAGTGCAGGCAGGACTCTGTGTGTGTGTGTGTGTGTGTGTGTGTGTGTGTGAGAGAGAGAGTGTGTTTGATGTAGCGTGCAATATGTGCGCTTGTTGACAAGATCATGCAGACTCAGTGTCAGAGCAGACAGCTGATTGCTAGCTGGAGTAAACACCTGGCATCACGCTTGTCTACAGCCGAGGTGAATCATTGCACATGTACGTCGACCGGAGTGTCAAAAACGAAGGCACGGAAAAAACAATATCCGTGAAGTAAACCGGGCTGGAAATTTCAGCATGTGGGGAATGTTTTAAATGTTTGATGTGTTTGTCTTTAATCCAAAAGTTTCTTTTTTATTTTTTTACTCTCACGCCCGAACAGCCCTGCCATCTTTCAACCATTTCTGAGTACTTTTAGATAACTAGTTCAAGTGTTTATCCTTTCTTTTAAGCTGCTGCCCTGAAAGAAAATCTTCCTTTTTAGTTGCTTGTTTTACTAGAAATAAAGACAAGTATCATAAAGCCGTGCAAAGTACCAAAATGAGATAAAAAAATTCAGGTAATGATATCTGGGGGGAAAAGCTGCTAACAACATAATCAAATCCCTGCAAAATAAGAAGCTTGAGAAAATAATAAATACCAACAAAATATTGAAGAAGTTTCACTCCATTAACTTTTAACAGTTTGAGCAGTTTATCCATAATTTCAGCTCCTCTGCTCGCTCGCATCGACCCTGAATATGTGATGTTTATCTTTACAGATGACGTAGTGTATTGATGTTTTTTTTTTAATATCAAATCAGAATTTTCTGGGGTTTTTTTCAAATTAATTGAGCTGATCAGGAATCTTTTCCTGCACTCCAGAGTAACTGAAGAAATGCCCCCTGGGGTGCAATTACCCCTGAATGTTAGCTGGAAAAAAACAAAACAGCAGCTATAAAAGGTTCCTGATAATTGATGCCATGTAGTTTTAGAATTCAGAAAGGGATCATAACGCGTCCTTTCCTGAACCTTTATAACCTATTCTCCTACTTTTCACTCTGAATTATTTTATCTGAACAAATAATTGACAATCACCGAGTTCTCTTATGATTTAGCAGAAAATTTTAAGGGTGGAATCGTGACCGAAAATGGAATATTATTCGTAAATTAACGGGAAGGTATTTCCATTTTATCATTTGGAAAGCAATTCTTTATCCTTTCTGAGATGATTTGACTGAGAGATTAGCTTAAAATAAAAGTCAGCCCCCCCCCTCCGCCCAACCTCTTGCTTGCTGCCTTGAAAGAGGAAGATTTCAAGTTTTCATGGTCTTCAGTGGTTATACGAGGTCTCTGCTCTCTGCTAATGGAGATTAATTATGTGGAGATAACAATAGGAGAGGAGTTATTAGGGAAAATTGCCTCTCCAGCTTAAATAAAAAGACCCTTTTTTTTGGTGATAAGGAAAAGAGCCACTTATTATCATCACTGGGAGCAAAGTGGATGTGGATCTCTCTGATTCCTACCCCTGACTGTGAGCTGCTGTCCTTAAAATAACTCTGCAGTCGTTGTTGGGTCAGTTCTTTCTCTCTCAATGCAACGTGGGAATTAAAATGAGATATTTAGCATAACAGCTAATTAAAGGCTTGTGTCTGTTTTTTCTTTGCATAATGCAAAAACAGACATAAAAAATGTGATTAAGATCATTATTTTGTACAGGGAAGAGTGTAAGTTTGCAGGTCAGACTGATGGCAAGAGGCCTCTTTTTCAAATCTTTAAGTGTGTGTTCAGTATTTACTGCAGGAAGGGAGTGTTTAATGTGTTATGGCCAAGATTGTTGCTTTTAGTCTTTTGAGGCACATTTAATAAGTCTTACTTAGACTCTTGCAAGTTATTTACATTTATTTAAGGTCATTACTCAGCATTTAGCATCTCTTTTTAAGCTGGATAGATTATCTCAATTCAAAGGGGAATTTTTTACACTTTTTCCAGCCTGCATGTTCATAATTTGTGAGTTAGGTGCAGATAATTGAATAAATATTTTTTATCTCTTTTACCCAAAGTGAAATATCACAACAACTACTGGATGTGTTACCGTAAAAATGTTCATATTCCCCTGAGGATGAAGCCATGCTGATTTTGTTGATCACCTGACATTTCTTCTAGCTTCCCTATTGAAGTGGACATTTTGGTTTTATTTGTAAAATATTTCAACATTTACAAAACTGGCTGGCACAGAATTTGGTATGGATGTTAATATTTTCTGTCCACTATAATGAGTTTTTAAATCATTATCAGGTCAAAATCTGAACCCATGCAACACTCTGGTTAATGTCATAATAATTACATTCCTCTCACTCTCACCTGCACTTTCTTTTTAGCTCTAATTAGCAAACGTTAGCATGCTAACACACTGAACTAAGATAAGAAACATGGCAAACAAAGCCTACTAAGCATCAGTAAGATAGTAAGTTTCATTTTAAGCAGGTTAATCCTGACATTATTTAGGTCAAAGCATCAGTGAGCTTTGTTGAACTTGTATGAACCTGATATGAGCGAGTTATGTCAAGTCTCACAGCAGTCAGGTTTAAATCAAGTCTCACGTCTGTAGCTCTGATTTGTTATTTACCCACTGAGTCGTATAGCAGTGAACCGAGCTGACAGACAGTCATACTGCTGCCATAAAAAAAGAAGAGAGGTCAGGCAGATTTCAACTCTCCAGACACGAGAGCACTGCTGTGTGCTGCTGCAAGTTTGTTGGGTCAAACACCAAATCAAAGCTGTTTACTTGCAAATCCAGCAAACATACGGTCGAAAAAAGAAGCTGATGTGACACTTGAGAGATAATTGCTCCTCGGTTCTCGTAGAGCTCTTTTTAATGGTCAGTGGTTACTTGACTTAACAGCAATTATATGCTAAAATACAAGTATTGAAATGCTTGGCTTATCACGTCGTTTGGACTCTTAAATGAAGGCTTTTTCATGGAGAAAAATAATAAGAAAGTAATGGATGGTGATTTTCTGAAACTAAAGGGATTTCCGAGCCCCCTGGCAAGTTTCAAACCAGAACACATCTTAAACAAAAACGCTGATTTCTTGGGAGCACACATTCAGAGAGTGCTTAATTGCCTTCCTTTTTACTGTTGCAAATTGACAACAAGTGCATATAGTAAAAGTCCATTTTTCAAGCCCTGCATTCATAACTTTGGTGTTTTAACCAGCTCCTGCATGCAAACACTGACTTTAAACCCTCACACACTCAGAAGGAGAAGCTCCTCTGATCGTTACAATAGGCTTTACATGTATTTTCTCCTTAAACTTGCAGGCAGCGAGGGGAATTTCCAAGTTATGCACATGTGCAATTAAAAATAAAAAGAAAGCGAAAAATGCAAAAGAAGTCAACCGGAGTGAAAACTTGCGGTGTAAGTGAGGAGAAGGTCACGACTGAGGGCGGGCAGTGCCTCAGAGGAGATTGGGAGTTCAGAGACAATGAAAATAAAACCCAATAGATCTTATCGCCCATGCATTGTCTTGTCTTCCATTGTGATGGGGCCAAATCACGTCAGGGATAAACACAGTATGAATTTTTAAGAGGCACCTCTTCTTATTCCTACTCTGTCTTATTTTTTCCTCCGCTCAAAATGACCTCCAGTAATCTTCAGAGGTGAATATCGCCGTTTTCGCTGAAACCTGAATATGAAAGGAGATTGTGAGACCTACCGGGGGAGTTGAAGCACAGGTGTTGAATATTACAGTATGTGTATTTCATTAGTGTTTGGCAGTATGAACGATGTGGTTGGAAATATTAAAAGCAGCGTAGGACTGCGTGCATTGATCTGAATAGTAAAGACCACCTTGACTGCGAACAGAACGCAGCAAAGAAAAATGTTCATAACGCGTCCGACAGATTGTGAAACTGATCAATGAATATTTGATCAGCCAGGTAGCATCCAATGAGGGATTTTCAGCTGAAATCAGCTCTTTCCATGGAGCACACAAGAAGTGACAAAACACCATTTGTGTCCCAGAAACACATAGACAATGAATGGAATGTATTAAGTATATGGTGTATGTATAATAATGAGTAATATATGCAGGCGAAGGCTGTGCTGAAAGTACGTGCGGCCCACTTTTTCAAAGTGCAAATGACGAGAAACTCACAGAAAAGCAGAAATAACCAAATTGCAGACTGCAGACTATTGATTTGCTTTCATGCATGTAGCTCCCTGATCACCTGCACTGTATGTGAAGTGGATGTCTCATCTTCACAGATCCTTTATGTTCTGTACAGACTGTTCCCTTTTTTCATCTGTGCTTCCTGCAACATACCTGCTTTGACCTCTCACAAAATGATGTACACTTATAGCAAAAAATGTCACTGTTTCCTAAAATCCATTCGCACTTATTTCAACAATGAGATGTGTTTCGGTGAGTTGATTTTAATTGGAAACAGCTTTAAATGATATTGGTGCTTTGCTAGTTTTTCTAAGTTTGTATCTTTGCAGCTGCTGAAAATCTTTTGCTGAGTTATTTTCCATCTTTCTGCTTTTTAGACTCATCAAACTCCAGTTTTAGTCAGTGACATCACTGCTGGTAAAGGTTAAAGGTGAAACAGAAGACCTGATGTCAACCAACCACATCAGAAACATGAACAGACTTTAACTTTAACTTAAAAATTGGCAAAAATATCCAATGCCACTTAGCATTAAAATGTAAAGCAATTAGATGAATTTTGCATTAGTGTTAGAAAAGCCTTTCTGGTTGTTATTCCCAACTATTATGCATGAAAAAATCATCCCTAACATTGGAAGCTTTATGGTCAACCACATCTCTGAACAGGTTTTAAAGTTTCTGTCATTTTATAGCTGCAAGAACTTCAATAAATCATCCCAGAGATGAGAGCTGGTGGAATTTTTCAGGTAGGTTACAGGTCTGCAACCTGGCCTGAGCCTGACGGGACCCAACCAGCCTGACAGATTTGATTTATTAAGCAATTACTTGCTGGTTTATCATTATGATGTTTTTTTTTTTTTTTGTGGTGTGTGTTATCAGCAAACAGAGGGGTGAAGAGTTTGTGTGGAAGCCTGAGACGGTTGACTAACTGATGCTTTGCAGAGTCTTATTACTGCTGTTTGTGCATGAAAGATGGAGAAAGAGATGAACTCAAGAGACTAGACAGACCGTGTCATTTTCTTTTCTCATATTTTTTATTCTCTTCAGTTCTCTAACATGTTTTAATATGAAACAATATAAGAAATGGAAACTGCTCACAGCAAAAAATATGCTAACACAGGAAGACACTTATAATTTAAGGGGTCATATATTCAAACAGCTCTGTGCTTAACTCAAGGCTATGCTGAATTAATCTCTACTTCTCTTATTTAAGGCATCCAATATGATCAAGATATTTATGTAATGATCACAGTGGAGCATCGTTAACATAATGTAGAAACATATTGTAGATAGTATGAATTTATTAGTCAGGCTAGTACTTTTAAAAAAGACATAACCCAAGAATAAGATAATACAAGTGTGATGCCTGTGTAAAAAACACTTTGTAACATGTATAAGTATAATTAGGAGCAAATGCATCGTTTTTTAATTAATCATTTTCATTTTGTTTGGTGCTTTAACCCCCAAATGCCAGCAGTGTCATAACATAACAACAATATGTGTCTATTCACCAGATTCTTGCCTGTAAACAGCCCTTATTATATATTTATAAGCTTTATAATTTGGAAATAGTCCTTAATTGTTGAATAGGGAGTTGAGTAATGAACTGTGGATCTGAGTTTAATCCAAATAAAACCACAGAAAGTCCACATTCCACAGAAAGTCACTGAGAGAAAGAGAACTGCAGAATATTCTCAGAGCATTCATGAACTCTTCGTGTCAATTTTTCCCATTGACATACCTCCCTTAAAAAAAAACACCAGGGGGACAGATCAATGAGTAAGTGTATAGACTAAAAGAAGTGTTCAATACCAGACAGTAGACACTAATTAAAATGACAGTTTGACTCTGTATTGGCTTGCTGTCTTCAGGTGAAGCACTGAAGAGATGACCTCTCCTCATGGAGTGGAAATGTAATTTCATGGCCTGTTAGACACCAAACTCCAGGAGTAAACAGAGAGGTGTTAGCGCTAACGTCTGATGGGGGCACGCTCACACCACAACAGCACTCGGGTGGTGGCCCCCTCGTAGTCCTTCACAGTAAAAAACCCTCTTTGCCTCAGCGGCTTTTTGCTTCACCTTTGAGGGTGCAAACACTGATGGAGTGGTTTTAAACCTCCACTAAAAGGCACTCTGACAGGAGCTTTAATACATGGAGGTGCAAAGGAAGTTGCATGTGTGTGTGTGTTCGATGAGGAGGATGGATGATGAGTTGGAGAAACCTGGAAGAGAAGAGAAAATGTGAGACTATTGATGACTATTTATTGAAGTCATTGATGAAAATTTTAATGTAAGAGGAGAATGTTTTTCCCTGCAAGGCGACCAGCATTCAAAAAGTAAGAAGAATGGAACAAAACTTAAAAATTTCAGACTCCATTGTCGTCACTGACAGTGAAATAAAAAATGAAAAAAGGCAGTTTGATCCAGGATAATAATTCCATATTTTTTGTCACAAAGGAAGCAAAAAGAAGTTTATTCTCAGTGCAGCAGCAGCAGATGTCGTTCTCAGTCTCACTCCATTTATTATGCATACCGCTGATATACCGGAGACACAAACCAATTCGTACTCAGTGGATTTAAAGAAAGTGGAACCCACCTGAAGATCTGCTGGCCTGGTAAAAAATTCAGTGAGCGCCGTCAAAGTCGAATGTGAGCAAAAGGGAAATTCTGAGCCCATAATGACCCTCTGAAGACATCAAAAGTGAGCGAAAACATATAAAACAATTGATTCAGGTTTCATCCCACAGGCTTTCCATCAGACTTGGCAAATTAATCATCAAGTAGGTTTCACAACCCACATCTCTCAGATGATGGACTATGTTACCACGGCGAGATAAAGAGATTAAATAATTCACAGAACTGACCTTTGTTGAACCTTTTACTTTTTCTCTCAGGAAAAGGCCTGCTTTTATTCCATCTACTCACTCCGACAGAGTTCAAGACAATATCAGTCTGAGCAGAAAGACCAGCCCGTCACAATCAAATAGGTCTGGCAAATAAACTCCAAATGTGACGTGCTATCTCCGAACTCTGATGGGAAAATCACACAGATATGGATTATTGCATTGATTCCTATTCTTTTATTTAATAGAAAACAAGGAAGGAAGATTAAAATTGATTTAATAAAAAGATTAAAAAAAAAAAAAAAAAAAATAAGCCACTGTTGAACTCAGCTGAAACCAGCTTTCCTCCGCTGCACCTCGAAGGAAAGGAGGAGCACTAAAGTGTTGCAGTGCAAACAGACTCCCGAGTGTATTTTAAACGCAGCAATACACTGTCAGCAGACTGGAGAAAATAAAAGCAAAGAAAAAAGAAGACAAGGATGTAAAGTCAAGAAACAGCAGCCCTCCTTTTGTTTTATGGAGAATTGATTAACACTGCATGAAAAGGGACTTTAAAATAAGTAAATTATTAATGTAAAACTACTTAAAAAGGCTGAATTTGTACATATTGTTTGCATAAGTCGCCTAAATTAAACAGCAGTGTGATAAAGTTTGCTCATCTGATGCACCAATTGACAGAAAGAACTCATGAGACTTTGATTCCCAAAACTGTAACTGTAACTTATTTCCACTAACGATTAAATCTGTCATGATGTGACAATGTGAATGAGGGTTGTGACGAATGGCACTGCAGTGACAGCTGCAGAACAGCAGCAGCAGAAAGGGAAAACATATAAAAATTGACAATAATGATGTGATTGGCTGACGGAGTTCATGATCTGGATGGTTTAACTGAAATCATAAACATCTGCATTTAGCTAATTATAAAGAAAGCAGTAAAAGTGAGAGAAAAAGAAATAGAAATGATTAAGCAGCATAGAACTAATCTTCTGTCTAAAATTGTACATTTTAAATTTTATGAGGTCAAATAAACACAGCTTGTATTTGAGTGCCACAGGGCGCCACGTTGCACTTATTGATTAGACCTTTTAATGACAACATGTCTCCAGTGTCCATAAGAACTTTGTATTGAGGTACTCATCTGTCAGTGGCACCACCTAATGCAGATCCAAATGTTTCAGAGATTACTTTTATGACCTAAAGATCGATTCTGACCCGACCCTGCACTGCATGAGAGTAATGGAGATACTCCTTGCATGTTTAACGGTCTGTTACCAATGATCTTCACTGTCAATAAAAACTGAATAGCAAACATGTAAATGTGTATCACGCCCACTCCCGTCCATGGTGTCTTCACAGTAAACTGACCTCCCATAATCTTTAATGCAAAGGTGAATGGAGATTTAATTCCTAGCACTTTCTACTGTACGTTGGTTTTGAGATCAGTGCATAAAACACTCAGTTGACCTGCAATTTTTGTAAAGTGAAAGCTACAAGCTGTAAATGTCAAGTTTGTTGTTTTTTCTTGCAGTTTTTGCTCACTAACTGATATCTGCAAGGCTTTTCTGGAAATGCTACACTAGCATCACTGCACACTGTAGATATAATACTTATTCTTTATGCTTAAGCCAAAAGAATAAAAGAAAGTATTTATTTTGCGTATGATAACAATAACAGCAAACTTTAAGGCTGAAATAAGGAGCCAAGGTCGAGACGCCAAAAAACGTAGTTCCTCAAATGGCCACTTGAGGCAGGGTGCAAACACGAGCCACTTCAATGATCTTCACTGCAGAAACCCATGTGTAATGTCACAGGGACGACATCCACGAATGAAGCAGAAATGAGTTATTTTCATAACTTTATAACTCATTACAAAGAAGAATGTGTGAAAAAACTACGATACAAAACACTAAGCTCAGTTTCAAGAGAAAATAAAACCCTTTTAGCATTTCTAATACCAATAATAGCTTATTCGTGCTTTATTTGCATAAGTCTTTTTGATGTAAGAATCTTCTCTGAGCTGCTCTGATTACAAAGAGACACTTTGACATCACAGTTTGAATTCTGCTTCAGTATCTGTTCTGCAAATGAAGCTCATTTTGTGTAAAAGGTCAAACAAGTCCTCCAATCTCTTTGTAAAAGTCAGAAATTCAAATGGGATTTCTTGAGTTTTACTTATTTGCTGCAACGCATTGAAAGTCAGGTGTCCATTCTGAAAAATAGTGAGTTAATTTATTAAAACCATGTACTGTGATTCAGGAGGAAACAGCTCTTCTGTTTTGGTCTTGAGGAAAAACAGAAAACAACAAATCCTCACATTTAAGAAACTGCAACCGCTAAATAGTTGACATTTTTGCTCTGAGAAATAACTTGAACAATCCACTGAACATCAAAATAGCCGGCAACTAATTTTCATTTGAAAAACTGCTCATTAAAAGACCAATCGCTGCGGCTCAATTAGCACAATCCTTTGCTTTAGGAGTTATATAATTAACCTGAACTCTTGCTATCGCTGAAGCAAAAGCATCCAATAAACCAGCGGAGGTAGTGGTTATTTTTTGCTTTTCAAACCACAAACTAAAATGAACTCTCTAAGAAAATGGCATGAGGAAAGCATAACAACGTACTGCTCATGTAGCTGCTTTAAGTTCAGCTGCTTTTTTTAAACATATCACAGAGAAGAAACCAGGGGATAATAGAGAGCGCAGAGGCTTACTTTCCTCTTTCAGCGTTCACATGTGTGCCTCCGTCTCAGCATCCTCCTTCCTCTGACTCATTGGTCCATTACCTCTCTCTCTCCCTCTGCCCTGCCCTTCACATAGCTCCTCTGGACACCCGTGACCCGGCGTGTGGGAAGAGGTGGGAGAGATCAGAGAGCACAAAAGGACTGGCTGCTATTAATTTTGCCCAGGCAACCTTCACAATAATCCAACGAGACAGCCGTTTAATTGCACTAACCCTGAGCCTGCGGCGAGCCTGCCTGTCCCAGCATTCTCCTTTCTCGGTGAATACCAAGAAGCCGTCTCACTTCGCCTTCATTAGAGGAGCAGAAAGAAAGTGTTAGAGAGAGAGAGAGGGAGGGAGAGAGAGAGAGAGAGGGAGTCTGAACAGTTTCCTTTTTTATTCTTCTCTGCTCTTTTCTTTCCTTTGCTCATTTTATATTTTCTCTTGGCATAGTTATCTAAATCCTCTGCAGAAGAAGAAGAAGAAAAAAAACATAAAAAAACCCACAGGAACCGCATAACCAGGGAAGGTTATCGATGGCCATTGTGATGCAGGTTTATTTTTAGAAAGAAACTCTGAAATATTGTTCACTTTTCGGCAGTGAGTTACAGCCTCCTGCAGGGAGACTTTTTGGAACAAAGGCTGAGAATGAGTGTCTTTGTGCCCCGAAGACGGACTGTGTTCGAGCTACAGAGGTCACAGAAAAGCATGAGGGCTGCCTGGTTAATATATCATCCCTCCAACCTTTCTTAGAGAAAATTAACATCCTAATTTAACACCACAAGAAAAAAAAAAAAGAAGCTGGTTCAAAGAAAATTGAAAATTATGAGCCAAAGATATGGACTGCCTTCAGTCCACTCTTATGGCTAAATTAGTAATAATTCTATTTATACTATAATATTGGACTGACACTTAAAGCCTGATCACATATGTTTATTTGGGCAAGTTTAGTTAGAATATTCAGCCATGGAGCTGCTTCGTTTGCTAACATTTAAACAGAGCCAGAGACATAAAAATAGAGGAAGCTAGCATACCTCATTAGCTGCATTGCACCAGTTACTTTTATTTAACGTCCTCTGTTGAGTTTTTACTGCTCAACATAAAGAGAAATGGTTTGCATGAAGTTATGAAAGAGGAGCTTTGAATGGCTGTTTGAACTTTCTGTCCTGCAAGTGACTTTGCTGACTGACTGTGAGTGGACTTAATAATAAATGACAGGGTGAACAAAGTGGTGATGAAAAACAAAAAAAAACAACAGAGGAAGAGAGAGAAGATGGAGGTGGTGCTAGCTTGCTTTGCTAGCAAGTTATCTGCTAGCTTGCCAGCCACAGTAGTACAACAGTTCAACAAGCAGCCCTGCAAATACTCACTGTGTCACGAAGCTTTTAGAGCCCAACATGGTTTCTGTCTGCTGCATCACTTTCTGCTGTCACCGAACTTTGTAATCTTCTGCCATGATACGACCTGACCCGGTTAACTCCGCAAAATGCTAATAACGTTTGAGTGGTGGTGTCAAGAGAAGTGGTGATTTGGGGGGCAAAAAAAAAAAAAAAAAAGAAAGTAATCCAGTGAGTCCCCCCTGACATGCAGCTCTCTTCTCGTTTTCATATAAATAATCTAAAAAGGTCGTACACCTACGGGCCATTTAGATACTCTGCAGAAAATCGCCTTGCAGGTGAGAGCGGCTTGACAAGTGGTCCTCCATCCTGTCAGTCTTCACTCAGTTCCTCTCTTTCTGCTATTCTGCTGACCCCTCTCTCAACAGCCATCCCTTTACTGCAGGTAATTACAGTGCGGAGGCACCGTGGTCAGTAAAAGGCCGTCCACTCCGGCGGAAGGCACATGATCCATTAGCCGAGCGCAGGGCTCGACGGCCCATTCCTCATTCCCATTTGTCTTTCCCTAAAGCCCCTTCATCGCCTCCAAACCCCCTCCTCTGTTACAGACCTCTACCTTCTTCTTCTTCTTCTTCTTCTTCTGCTCCATCAAAGATAGGCTTCAGAATTCAGCACATGCAGAGAAAAAAATCTTTAAAAACTAATTTCAGCTTGAGAGAGATCCATAGAGCTTTTTTTTTTTTAAGACACCTGAATAAAAAACTGCACCCTGATAACCAGGCAGCCAGCCAGCCAGGCAGCAAGAAAGCCTGTATGCACTCCAAACGAAATCATTCACCATGGGAGAATTTTTTTTTTTCACAAAACAGAGCTCAGCCGCCTCAAATTCAATAAAGGCAAATATATAATTTCATATGCTACACTGCTTGAGTCCAAATAATATAACCGGCCAACTGAGAGGTGCGGCCTAATAGCTTCGCAGAGTTTTCATTTACAATGTCATGATCACAAAATCAGAGATAAACACGGACTCTGCAACCTTCACAGAAAAAATTCCCACAATGAAAGCTGCTCTCGCTGTTGAAAGAAATATAAATCCTTTTGTGGAGACCTCGGCTTCTAATGAGGGAATCAAGGAACAATCACAACGAACCCGATGAATCATTGTAACGGCATTTTCCTAAATAATTACACTCCATTGTCACTCAGCTGAGTGAGTCATGCTGCCTTTGGTGCTGATGTGAGTCTCGCAGGTGTATTTCTTGTAAATTCCAGACTTGTGTCTTTAAAAAAAAACAGGAGAGGAAAAAAGTTCAGTCTTGTAATGACCTTCTCCACAGCTAAAAGGTAAATCCATTAGCGGGGCAAAGACACAGAGAGACAGTGAACCGGCGGGGTTGCAGCTTCCTGTCACGTCCCACAGTTAACGCCTGTTGTCTTGTTCAATCAGGTGCAAAGTCGGCGCTGATCGATAACCTTTCCTGCACGTTTTAACCTTTCCAGTGACCCACATGTTCGGATGCGTCCTCCTGATTAGCTGCCTGGTTATCAGTCATCAAAGTCATGGTTAGATACTGATACAAGTGTGTTTTTTGTGAGTGATACATCTAATACATTTTATTTGACTTAAAACTTAAATACAAACAGAATAACAGCACAGAATAGCTTCTGAACGAGAAATTTACACCTTGAAATGCTTCATTTAAAAGTGATTGTTGTGGTTTCTTTTGGTGTGATCATGGTTCTCACAGTGCATCAACAAGTTGTCAGTATTTCACCTTTTCGTGAAGAAGTAATTGGATGCCAGTAAGTTGTCAGTATTGCTATTGAACCTTCACAATGTGAATCATATTTTAATCATTTTTACCCCCAAAAAACACAATTTGTCACAAGCATTTGCCTATAAAAGAAGCATCAATAGCTAAATTGAAAAATGTTGTTTCTGTGTTGCATTTTGCCAGTTCTTTATTGACAATTTGCCAATCAAAGTCTTTGAGCTGACTGATGATCGATGTCTTGATTGAAAACACCTGAACTCTTTTACTCTGCAGAGTTTCAGCCTGTTAAACCTCTGTTCTCTCTGTGATCATCTGCATACAGCCACAGATTATGTATTTTAATGGGGCAAGTGCTAATCTCTGGTTTTATTTAAAGTCAAAGGTTAAACAACAAAAGGAAAAATGTTATCATCCTGTGAAAAAAAATGTCTTTTACCATAAAACGCATCAAGAGACAAACAGTTTCTATGTATTTTGTGTCAGCATGCATTGTCTTGACATTATGCTGCTACAACTTATTTCAGCTTGAAGACAAGCAGTGGCCTTGTAAATGTTATAGTTAAAGCTAACAGCCTCACTGTGAGGAGGAATTCAGAATGTTAATGAGGACGGCACGTAAGATTTATGACCTTAAAGCAAACCCTCCAGCTGATCAAAATCTCAGCCTCAATTAATCAAAATAATTCGGTAGCCTCACAGAGTGCAATCAAGGTTGGAGTGCTGAGGCCGCCATGATCGCGCTGCTGGACTTGCTGTCTTTAAAATGATGTTTTGGTTTTCTAACTTTTCACCGCTGTGTCGTCATGACTGACATGTTCAAGCCTCGAAGCTAAAACTACAACCAATCAACTCCTTGTTACAAAGATGTCTGGGAACTTTATTATAGATTCTTCTCGTGTTTTTTTTATTTAAAAAAAGTCTTTTTAAAGGTTCAGGCAAGAATCTACAATAACTTTCAATTATAAAAGCTTTTGCTTTGTGAGTCACTGGTCCTGTGCAACATATTTGATTGCATTTCTGCCTTTTTTGATTTAAATATAAAGATCCTAAAAGTCTGTCTGGGGAATTGAGATTTTTCTTTTCATATTAGTCAATGTAATTTTTTAAAAACTCATGGCTGAAAAAATATCCAATATCCATCATATAAATTCACAAAAAATTGACATATGTATCTATACTGACTGAGTACATGAATATCTTTTTATAAATGTCTAAATAAACAATTATATTGTCAAATGCTGCTGACACTCTGGACTGCAATCTCCAAGAATATCAACAAGTGTCATCACTTATGTGCATGACACATCCTCCATAAATCAGGGACAAAGGCAAAGAAAATTGCAATCAGATCAAATTGTCTTTTATCGGCAGGAAAAAAAAAATGTCTATACAGGAAACAGCAGGAATAATTACGCTGACACGGCTCTCTATTTCAGCCTGTGTTTCTTTTATATAAATCTGTAGATTAATTCCATACAGAGCAGAACAGCAGGAGGGCCAATAATTGTTTATCATGTAATGAGAAATGACCTCATTGCATATATTCTTACACTGTATGCATAAATGCATGCGTATTAAAATATGTATATGTATGAATTTTCCCTGTTATGTGAATATGAGAAATGATAGCTGTTGGTGTGCTTTCATCTTCTCTGCCGGTCTCCCGCTCTCCATGTTTCTTGTGTCGCTTGCCAACCTGCACAGAAGAAATCACTTCTGCTGACCCTAATCTAAAAGCAAGACATGAGGATTAATAACTTGCCTGATATGGAATATGCACAACTTTCTGTCAACCAGATGAATAGGCTGCAGTGCAATTGAAATAACACATGAGGAGCTTTTTAATCATCGGGTCAAGGGGAGAAAAAAAAGAAAAGAAATCTCCTTGCTTCACTCAACTCACAGAAGGGAAAAAATGGGCTGCAGATGACAGACACCAAACAAAATGGGAGGAAAAAAAATGTAAGAAAGATAATTAACATGATTAAACATTTGAAGCAATATTTGTATTGTCAATTTATGGCAGCTACTTTGTAACAATATAAAGATAGATTACAGTTTCTGCTTCACAAGGCGACATCATTTCAAATTTAAAGCTGCTGTAATTGACTTTTTGGCCATGTGGGGGCAGCAGAACAAACTGAAAGCTAAATAAATACAAATGGTAGCACCTATTTTAATAGTTTTTTCAGTTTTTAAGTTATCAAGGTCATTTTGTCAAATGTTTTGATTCAAAAAAGGAACAAATAGCAAAAATATGAAGCAGGAAGTTTTAAAAATGAGCTTTAATGATGTAAAACACACCATTGAGCAAAAACTTAAGAGGCAAAATAAGGCAAATCCAAAACACTCAAAAATATGGAGACTAACCCTAAAACAAAACTCTGATATGTAAATATTTTGTAATTTTTTTAAACTCTCTTTCATCGTTAACTAATTATTCAGAGGGCTGATTACTGTTCAACCCAGGATTCTGAAAAAAACATGAGATGTACAGAAAATAGCTTATAGATCGATCAAGAGTGAAGATTTCTGGTTGATTAAAAACAGACTAAAAGGCTCTGCAGGTCTGTGGAAAAAACTCCAGAGTTGTGTAATAATTCTCTGTGGGTTCTATAAGCGACCCTTTTTTGATCCATTGTTAATCTAAAAAATATTGATTTAGCGTGCTCAGTGTACAATAAAAGCTGTCCAATCTCAGCTGATAGTGTGCAGTTAGGGTGAAGTAGTCGGTGAAAGAAAAGCATTTTGCTGCTGCTGCCTTCCACTCAGCAGTTCAGCACCACTTTCAGTGGACAGCTCTTGTTCGGCCTGAGCTTGTTCATTCAGAGCTCAGACACGAAGGAGTTTCAGGGCCACATTACCTTTCTTGAACATACAAACTTTCCTCATATGTAGCCGTTTTTCAGGCTGAGCTGGAGATGAAAAAAGTTAACTTCTACAACTACTAAGTTTTATGGCTTGCAGATAATTTCCATTCAAAATAGTCATGCCAGAGAGAATACAGTGTCTTTGAGGTGAGCTGTCTCAACGCAGTTTTGACTCAAGTCCTTAAAACACATCTGAAAGGTTCAGATGCATTAACTTTTCTGTGTTAGAAGGTTGAATCTGGTTGGATGGTCAGGACAGTGGATGTGCCATTTGATTTACTTCCCAATGCTGCGCTAAGAGCAGCAAGTTGTAGTTAAGAAGAAATAACAGCTTTTTATTTTGAGAGTATGTTGCTTAAATGTCAAGGAGGAAACTGGCTTGTATTTATTGTCTCTGAAGCCACAAGCAACTATCTCTAAAGTCTTTGTAGCAACGTAAATTTGTCTCGCAAGTTTATGGCTGAGGGGACAAGTCTATATTTTGAAAATGGTCTTTATACTTTTAGCTGGAAGAAAAGTCATCTTCAAAAGTAGATCTTTTTTGTTTTGCACAAAGGGTTTGCAGCAAGAAGTAATCCTTTTGTATGAGGAGAATAAAACTCAGTTTGCTGGTTCAACTAGACTGTCAAGCGAAAGGACGGAAAGAGACAAAGATACTTTTTTTGAGAAACAGTTAAAAAAAGAATATAAGAAATCAAAAGTCATTGGTTAAACAAATTTGGAGGCTTTTCATCAAAAACCTGTGCAGATTTAAAAAAGGTCAAGCGCTCAATGATGCTTTGAAACAAATTGAATTAATAACGCTTCTCACATAAAGACCTTGTTTACATTATGTAAAATTTGCTCTGTGAATTGTGCCTGAAGCTGTCGGCCCTTTGAACTGCAGTCTGGAAGAAAATCAACAAGTGTTGCCACTTGTGTGCATTTTTCATGAATTAGGGATGAAGGCGAAGGAAAATGCAATCAAATTCTCTTTCACATGGAGAAAAGAGAACATATATTGAAACCAGCGTGAATAAAAAGTACCAACGCCGACATGGTTCTCTATTCCAACAAGTATTTCCTCCATAGAAATCTGTATATTGACTTGTAACTTCAAAGCAGAAACAGAAGATTAGTCTGCCAATGTAATTGGATTACAGAGTATCGGTTGAACAGACGACAGACCGACAAATCACATTTCAGTCTCTTTGGCTGAAAATAAATATGTAAGATTATTATCTCCTCCTCTATCTTCTTCCCTCTTTCTCACCATCTATCTATCTGTACAGAGAGAGAAAGGTGAGAACTTGATTCATTTTTTTGAATGTTCGGAGTCAAAAGTGCACAAGGCTGTTCTTTGTGTGAATTGTGACATAAACAAACATAACATATGGAAATAATTCACCATATAAATGTTATGTATTGCATCTAATTTCCACCTATCAACAGTCGCCTTGACATACATTATGTCACTTTGGATTCATATACCTTAAATCAAATTGCTACATAATAAATGTCATTGCTTAACCATGCAGGTGCATAGTTTACATACAGTTTTCTCTGCAATCTTATGTGTAGTTTCTGTTGTGTAATTTTATGCAACTGGTGTCATCCTTCATCCAGAGTTAAATAACATCACATAGACAAAAGACAAAAGAGCAAAAACTGGTTTATTTGTTATCTTAATTTAGCGAACAGCCAGTTAATCAGTTTCATTTTAATTGTCTGTTTTGTTAAATTTTACCTTTATTAAAGTTGTTGTTGCAAAGCATTTCTTTAATGTATTTGCCGAATTATTCCCAGGTGAGCATGCACTCTTAGTTCACACTGACGTTTAGGATAATTGGGAGCAAGCGTTTTCTCCCTCTCCCCTGTTCAAGGAAATGTCAGTCAGCATTAGCATACTCATTTATAGAGTGCTACAGCTGTCTCTGGCTGCTACCTCGCCGACTCTCGCTCCCCGTGAACCCAGCCACCCCTTTCAAGGAGGGTTATCACAACGATTATGAAAAATGACTCCTAAAAAAAAAAAAAAAAAAAAAATGATGTGACACATTATCTCGATATTAAGGGAGTTTGAGCGAATAATAAGTTTGGCTTATTAATCAAGGTATGAAAGGGTAAGGAGCTGCCAAGCGTAGTTAAATGCCACTGTCAATCTCAGCATGAGTCACTTCTGACTTCAAAGACTATTTCACCTGAATCATGTCACAGTATTTATGGAAACGCCGGCGTTCCAGCCAGGCTCATAACCCTCATGTAAGATTTTCTGCAGAAACGCTGCATGGCAACTTCAACATTCGCAGAACATGAGCCCTTTAATACTAAGGTTGTTTGACTGTTTGTAAGTGTGTGAGTGGATACTGAAGCATGCAACCATAGCCGATAAGTCCATAATCTCTTGTGCATAAGTCTCGGTGTATAACCTGTGTGTGTGTGTGGGCTCACGGCATATTAATGCTCTTACATGAGAGCACATGCATGCATATGTTTCTTTAAGCACATTCTAATGTCGTCCGTTAGCCCATTAGCGCTGTCAAATGAGAAGCGGTGGGTAGATAAACCACGATCGCCCGGCGAGAAAATACATTATTCTCTATAAGACCACTAGAAGAAAGAAAGCTTTGAATTCCCTGCTCACTTTTCATGAATAAATGATGAGGTGTGTTTGAAAGAATCCATGTCCTTTCTTGGTGTCCTTTCTAAAGTTCGCTAAATGGCAGACACGGCGGTACGTTCCAGCCTATGAGCTGGGTGCAGCTAATCTGATGATCGAGCTATTCACTGTAACACCCCCACCCCTTTATTTTTTTATTTTTTATACAAAGGCTTCTGTGGTGGAGGCTGTTGATAGCCTGCAGGTTCCAGATTCAAACAGGGCACAGAGGTATAGTCATAAGTATGGACTGTAGTGTCAGACAGTCGCCGGTACTTCTTGCTTTCTGCTTGCTGCGACTTTGTTTTCTTGCTGCGTGTCATTTCCTTTAGCTGTGATACACACAAACAGAAGAAAAGCCACCCTGCATCATCTGTCAGGAACATGTGAGAATGATGCGGCCATCTTTACAATACAAAGGTCACTCTCCTACATCTCCCGCCTAAAGGTGCATTTCTTGTTATTTCTCACCGAGTTATACATTTATGTATACGTCGTGGCCGTCTGCGAGGGTGTGACAGGCATGCACTTCACACATCTAATTGAATTTGTCACTGTCATTAAATACTTAAGCAGCTCAGGGGGCAAATTAGCTCGCAGACGTCTTTCCGAGGAAGGAAATGAGGACATATGGGACGTGTCTCTGAGCTTTTTTGCAGAACAGACTCACAGGAAAGACTACCAAAGGGTAGTGCCAGTCATGCAGCTCATGCCACGAGCCGCCGTCACACAAAGCCGAGGCCACGAGCGAGACGGAGACAGGAAGAGAGACAGAGAGAGAGAGAGAGAGGCGACTCCCTCAATGAGAGTCTGGGGCAAAGATAAGAGAAGAATTAGCACTTAATTTGTGGAGAAATTAATCCGTTTTCAGCATGAATCACAGCCTAACTCCGTGGCATTGTTCAAGGCAGCGAGCACTCCTATCTCGTGTCCCCAGATATTTGCAGGTCACTACAGAGGAGAGGATTTCAATTTGGTCACTGATGTTGGATCAAGAGAGGAGAGACACAAAAGAAGTCTTTTGTTTCAGCAAGGGAGGTTCACTAGAAATGGCACATATCATCTTGGGAGAATTTCACAGCTGCCAACGTGCGCCGGCGCGGATGCACGGCTTTATATGCCGCTTTTCATGAAGGGAAACTGAAGGCCACACAACAGCAAAACCGAACAAACTGTAATTGGAGCAGCCTCTATTTGATATTGAGCATTTAATCGCAGATCATTAATGCAGTGCCATTTAAAAATCCTCAGCTTCCCCCGGAATATAGAGAAGGTGACATTTAAAAAGCCCCCAGTTCTCCGCCGACACCAAATATTTTGCCAGTTACTCAAATTAATTCACTGATGACTTGCCTTCAGATACGAGCTGCACAACATAACAATACAGTAGAATTGTCGAAAAATTTTCATACGCCGGGCAAGGTTATGCAAAAAACACTGACGGCTTCTGTTTTTTTTTTTTCTTCCTTGTTTTTCTGCAACTAAAGCCTTCGAAATGACACCGCAGCAGTGCCGTGTTAATAAAGGAGTGTGTGTATGTGTTGAAATGTCCTTGTGGAATTATTCTGCAACTTCTCTTTGCAGTTCATGTCACTGAATCTGGACCTCTCACCTACATTTCACACCACATTCAGCTATCTCATCCATTGTAAGTGCATCTTTTGCCATCATATAGTAAAAGAACCAACATTAAGACAGAGATTTGATTTTGAGACACGCTCCTCAGCTGAACTCCTGACCGGAGCTGCTCGGTGTTAAAGCTCGGGGCCGGTCCTGTTCTCAGTCTCACACACTGAATCAAGAGGACATCCACCTCTTTTTTGTGCAGCGGCATTCGCATCAAGGCGCGTTAACAAAACGGCAGGAGCTGTTGTTGTTGTTGTTGTTATGTACTGTTTTGCACTGTTTGTTGTTTCCTGTGTATGATTCTCCGGTGACAACGGTTGACATTGAGAGGCGTCAGGAAGAAGAAAGAGACATCATTTCTTGCTAGTTTTTTTCTCCTTCACGGCTTTTCTTTATCCTCACACCAGTGAATATATTTGAGAATCAAAGGTCAAGTTTGAATGTACACAGGTTTTTTTTTTTAAACTTGTTTCTCCACTGACACCTTGGTTCTTCAATATATTGACAACAACTATACATTTATGTGTTAAGACGTCGAAAGTCCAGTTAGTTCGTAGTAAGTTAGTCCAGTTAGTTGCACTATGTCACCTTATGGTCCTGTGTCATCAAATACAAGCGATTAATGGTGCGATTTTACGTTTCTACATGCAGTTCTTCATCTTGTAGTTCCTAAAAAATCCATTTTCAGTGGGCTCAAACAGTGTTTGTGTGTGGAAAAAAGGCCAAAACACACAGAAAACGCAATATTTTGATAAATATTTGTGTACAAGTGGACAATGCAGTATTTCTCTCTGTCTGAGGTATTATGATCGTTTTATGAGAACATCCACAGACCTTGAACCATTTTGTTGAGGTAAATTTCATAAAATATATGTTTTAACAGTAGCAGATGGTTTGCCTCAAAGGGACTTTGTTATTTTCTAAAATAACAGTAAAAAATGCATTTGTTAGGGATTACATTCAGCTGTGGACTCGTACACATTTAGTGCTTCTAGTCAGTGTTTACAGCAGCAAATGAAGCACTGTAGCACACAGGGATTCGATATGTACACAGTAACTACTTAATAATAGCTTCAATTCATTGCCGGTATGGTCTTTTAATTGGATTTACTTGCAAAATGATAAAAAACTGAAGCGTTATTGTCAATGCAAGATGAAAAAGACATAGAAGAAGAGAAATAACAATCATGAATGTGCATGCTTGTGAACACAAACACACACCTTTTACTCAAGCATCTACAGCTACAAAACAAAGGAGTCAGAAACCATTAAGTTCTATTATCAGAGAAATTTTTTCAGTCATCAATTCTCCGTAGTCATCAACATTGGATGAGAATGAGCCCTGCTTTGCCTATTAGCTTCATCTCATTATGACACAAAACAAAAGCTAAAACACACAAAAGCCTTAGCGAGCAAAGGCGTTAATTCATGGCACCTGCTTCCAAACGCAAGTGAGCCGCCATCAGCCTGCTGCTGAAGATTAAGTAGAATTAATGACAATGCACGGAGGGAAAAAAGAAAAAAATATACAACCAAACATACGTACATACGTACTGTACATACTGGCAGTCCGCACAGTCCATTTGCTTGATTTACTGGGCTCCTGCACGAAACCTTTCAACAGGGTTTAATTAGCATGCGTTTTACAGCGTTTTTCATGTATTAAAAGGTGATGAATTGTATAATTAAAGGGCTCACAATGTAAATCAATGGGGCAGAAAGAGAGAAGGTAATTAAACAGAGCCTTGGCTGCTATCATAATGTTCCAACTTCCATGGGAGACGAGACTCCCCGTTGTGTCCGGACACTTGTTGACTGAGAATGAAGGAATGTTGACACACAAAAGATCCTGAAAGAGAAACCTAATACGCATTTTTTCTTTTTTTTTTTTAATCAGGTTTGTACAAAGAGCTAAAAATGAGTTTCTCAGTTTCTCCTCATGCCTTTTTCCCTACAAGATTTTTAATATTTAGCTTAATTGGATTCTGTTTTATTACTGTATTTATTATTATATTTAATAATATGAAGTTATTATAATTTTTCGAGTCAGACATTCCTCTTAAAGTCACATGCCTTTTTTTCCTCAAGGCATATTTAGTTTTGCACTTAAGTTCCCTCTAGTCTGCAAGCTAGTTGTGACTTGTAATAAACGGTCATTACGGTCGAGAGGCAAAAAAGGACAGAGAAAAAGAGATTTTTTATGGCTGTTATTGCTCCCTTAGTTATAACCACTGACTATAAATGCAAAAATACTTGACCTGAAAATATTAAAATAAATAACCCTAATAAAGTGGAAGATTATTGATTGACAAAAACTGAGTTAGTGAACTTTTAAATTGATACCTCCGAGATATTTGAATCAAATTACAGAAAATTGCATCATTATTTTCTTTTTTTTTTTTAACTTGGGAAGGACCACCGTGACCCCCTGCTCTAATTGTGCCCCCCAGAGTTTTGGCTTGCAGACCCCCCCCCCCCTTGCTTACCTTAAAGAGCCTAAATTTATCCGTCAACATACCATCTTAACTAGTCTCAGCCTGTAAATTTGCAAGTGCCGGAGGTGCATGTTCGCCTCCTCGGCAGCACATAGAAATGCAGAAGAAACTCTCTAAAACAAGTAAGAATTTTACACAACACTGCTCATCCCTCATCTTACAAATGTCATAAATTTGGCACTTTTCCGTCAGGCTCATGTTTCTGTCCTTAAACTGCATCTCCCTTTCAAATCAACCTTGCATATTCTCCCTATTCTCACTGGATTTATGACATTTTAGAGCTATGAAAAGCTGCAAATGCTGATGTGACAGACCTCATTTGCAGTCTCAGTCCCAGCGCTCAACAGACTCAAAGCCTTAGGTGTTCTGCTACTTGAGCAGCCAAAGATAAAGCTCCCCCCCCCCCGGCGGGGGGGGGGGTGGGGGGTTGTTGGTTGTGGGGGGGGGGGGGGGGGGGGGGGGGGGGGGGGCGGGGGGGGGGGGGGGGGGGGGGGGGGGGGGGGGGGGGGGGGG
>JAQMCX010000033.1:4352764-4385821 GCA_029814765.1 Acanthurus leucopareius
CCCCCCCCCCCCCCCCCCCCCCCCCCCCCCCCCCCCCCCCCCCCCCCCCCCCCCCCCCCCCCCCCCCCCCCCCGCGTATAGGAGGGAGAGGTGTGCAGGAGCAGATGAAGACTGACAGATTGATACGAGCCAAGGGTTTTTTTTTTTTCTTTTTTCCAGCGCTTGCTTGCCAAACACAAGTTCTGATTTGTGCAATTACGGTCATTCTTTTCCAGATCGGGAGTGACAGGATGGGTCTTGTTTATAGAGGACAATTTTGGGAAAGAAACTCCAGAGAAAAAAGGTTGGACATGGGCCTGAGAGGGAGAAGGGGGAGCAGCCTGCTGTGTCCACCAGCTGAGTCCACAAACTCTGCTCCACTTCTCTCAGGTGACAACCGGGGAGTAATACTGAGCAGATTTGATGCAGAAACACAGTTCACCAAACCTTGAGTTTCTACCTGAGGGAAGGGGGGGTGAATCTGTCCAACAGTTCTCCATGCATACCCACAAAAAAAAGAGACACTGCTGCTCGGTGGTGCCCAGCTTACTGCAGCTTACAAAAAGCTCGAGCAACGTCGGGAGGTGATGGAGTCGTGTCAAACACATTCGTTGCTAAGCAGGCATGAATGAATAATTCCATGCATGCTTTGTTGCATAAAAACACATTAGGTGTTGAAAGCAAACATGCAGAGACACATTATTTTAATGTAGGTGTTTGCATAATGATAATAAAACACATCCACACATCCTGCAGCCTGCAGGTTCACCGGAGTCGACTTGAGGAGAAGATGTGAACATCAGTCTGCTACTGTCGTTTCATTAGAACGTAAATAGTTGCTGCATTAAACTGTTACTGTTTAGAAGTGTGTATGAGTGTAGGTTTGTGTTTGTGGGTGACAGAGAACGCCACGGTGGATGCAAACGAGCGAGAAAGCAGCTTTAAGGCTGTGCCACATCATTAGTCCACCAGCCAGGCTCGCTAGGTGGAGAATGTCTGGCATCCTACATTATTAACTGACACACTGACACACTGGTGGAGGTTTGGTGTGTACAGGAGAGACACCGCAGCACATCAGCACCCATCACTGAGCCACAAAGCAAACAGAGGCGGCACGGTCTCCGCCAATCAACCGAGACACATCTGAAGCAGACATGGTGGCTCGTGAGCACGCGGCGGTCCTCGTATCAGCTCGCGCAGTTGTTCCGTTTGTGTTCATCACATTGTTTTTCTTTTGTTTCGACGCACCGACGGCACCCGCAGATGGCGCACGGCCACGCCACAAGTGCTTCTCTTCTCCGACAGGACGAATTACAGCGAGATGACAGACGAAAGGCCAAAGCGGTTTCTGAACAGCACAACAGAAAGTGCTGTTAATGAAAGTCCCTTGTTGTGAAAATGGGGTTTCACAGGAAGTGGCAAGAGAACCTGCCATGAATATGCAACGCCTCAGTCAGCCGGGGCTTATGCTAACAGGGCGACAGCTCTTTGAAACCGCGCGCTGACACGCTCGATAAGGGCAAATGTTTGTGGAAGTTAACTGTACGAATGCAGCCGCAGCCTTTTAAGTTTCAAAGACGGCGCGTAATGTGGATTTGTTGCTTCATCCATGAACTGATGTGAGGTGAGAGTAGAGTTTTTTGTTTTTTTTTTGTGGAGTGTATTAACCAGCTACTTAAAATGAGAACTGTAATTAAAAGGATGACAGCTTTATTAACACATGCAGAGGAGCGGAGTACTTGATTAGCAGAGAGCGGCTGATTTATATTCTTTTGTGTGTGTGTCTGTGTGTGTGTGTGTGTGTGTAGCCCATCCTGCTCTGTTAAAATGCAATGCACTGTTTCCCTGGGACACATCCTCTGTTGCTGTCATTTTTTTTTTTTTAAAGAATTTTTTGCTTGTCTTAAAAAAAGATAAACTTTTTCCCTGTTTGTACAATTGACAGTTATTCGCAGCGAGTGGGTGGCCGGCGCTATATGATTATTGCACTGGTGCTTGAAAAAAGAGTTATGGGGTGAGAGAAACCGTTTATAAGACCTTGTTTACTGGCTTTCTCCGGACTTTCTCCCCCCTCGGAGAGACAGACATCATCTGACAAAAAGCAAAACTCCAAACCTAGTTTTCCCTTCAACGGTGGCAGACTTAATCCATGTTATACACTGTGAAATCTGATTTGTGGTGACAATACCACACCGAGATAAGACAGTATTGTAATTGTCTTGGCTGCCAGGCAGGACAGACTGAGGCGAAAACACTCACAAAACACACACACACACACACAAACACACACACATGTACCTGCAGAATTAATTAAGGCTGTTGTGGCTCTGCATGCGAGGCCACATCAGGCTGGTTTTCAGGTGGTGACCATTGTGACATTGTTGTAATTGCGAAGCTGCCATTTTTTTCCTACAAAAGAGGATAATTAGATAGATTTTGGGTGTGAATGACCCCTCCAATTGGAGGTACGGACAGATTATCTGCCCACATAATCCTGTAGTCTGACGGCGTCCCTGATTTTTATGTCCTTAAAGTTAACTTGTTTAAAATTGATTAAAAATCCTGCAGCGTAGTCAAGCATGTGCCCGCTTATAAATAATATAATCACAATCAGTTAATGCTGTTTTTATGACTGTGGTCTCTTACATTTAGGATTTAAATAGCCTTAATCGTGCACCGGGCATTAATTGTTCAAGAACACAACTACAAGAGTTTTTATCTGTACTGGGGTTGAGCTAAAGATAACTCAGAAGCGCTGAAACATTAACTTGGCTGTTAAAAATCTTTATTGCAAGGATTGATGGATGCAAATAAACAACGTCAGCCTCAGTTTTAGGAAGCAGTGCCTTATTCTGGTTTGCAGACCTCCATCTTTGTGAGATTGAGAGATGCAAAATCGAACACACAAAGGAGTCCGACAGCTACTTTGAGTTCCCTCCTCTCATTAATGTCTAAATTGTATATCTGATGGGCCCGGGTTGTGTGTGCGGAGCTTGGCAGGGCTCTACTCTCTGGGACCCAGCAGCATCACTTTGGACAGATGGCGGGAGGAAGCAGCTGTGAGGGACATACAGAGGAGCCAGAGAGACGTAAAGCAAAACTTGCCATCCCGCACAGACACAGTGGCGAGCTTCAATCGCTCGCCTCGCCTTTCTTCCCATGTCGTGCGGGTCTTCAGAGCCACCAAAACCAATCCACTAACTTCCTCCTAGAAAACCACCTCAACTAGCTTCCTCTGATATCTCCAAGCACCAAAAAAAAAAAAAAAAAAAAGAAAATAGTCCATGAAAACTTTAGGCTCTTTCCCTTTTTCCTTTCCTCATCCCTGTTGATGTGCTGTTTGGCAGGAGGGATGCATAAGAATGAGCAGTTAGCAGTGTTTGGAGTCCAACCGGGGTTGTGTGTGTGTGTGTGTGGGGGGAGCTAGCTTGAGAAATGAGCTGGCATTTGCAGATAGGCAGGCACAGACTGATGGAGTCGCTCTGAGGGGTTCAGAGGGAAATTTTCTGCACGTTTCTTGGGGGGTAAATCACGCTGTATGGTGGGGAAAAAAGGGGGGGGGGTGAGAGCATAGAGGCACTGTGAGCTGTGGCACGAGGCAGCAGACTGAGTCTGGGACTTCTGCTGAGCTCCATATTAACATACGCCAACATGTCTGAGCTGGCATTTGATTTTGTCATCAGCTGCCCTCACTTTACTTCTCACTTGACTTTGGATCATGTTGAGGCGACACTTTTTTTTTTTTTTTTTATTCCGTCCATAACTTTTTTGTGCGTTTTCCATAGTTTTCACAGATACAAAAAAAAAAAAACGCCACATGTCTGTTTATCCTCGTGTATTCTGTTTGATATAAAGATAAGATGCATTTTCCAGCTATTACTGCCAACAGAAGGCAAAACAGAATTGAACCACTTATCATCCAAAGTTTTTCCAGCTCTCCCTCAACAACACATATCACTACTTTTACTTTATTCTCTTCTCTCTCTCTCTCTCTTTTTTTTTCTGAAGCGTAGCAGATGTTCCCCACTAAAATATTTGAAGTTCTTTTGGGGCCTTTTAGGATGACAGCGTGAGTTGTTCTGCTTGAAAAACAGCCATTTCTAATTAAGCATGGTTTCCAAATTAAGGGGATAAACAGAAAAGGCTCCAAATGGTTGTCATTAGTGGCTCATGTTAGAGCTCACAGGTTAAGCCCCCACTCTCATTAAACAGGGTCTGCTCTCCACAAACACAAAGCAATCTGACAAAACAAACCAGAGGCTAGCATCCATGTGACAGTCTCTGTGTGTGTGTGTGTGTGTGTGTATAAGCATTTATGTATGCATGGATGTGTGTGTTTATGCACTTGTGTGTGCATGCCTGCCTCGGAGAACGGGCTGAATCTCATTTACAGTCCGCAGGGTCACTTATTGACTGAATCAAACCCCCTGACAGGGCCCAGACCGAACGGAAGCTTAACAAGATTACTGTTATATATAGCAGCGGTAATGGGAACCTCTCTGGAGATTCTGGTGCTGCTGATTTGTGCCCTGCTACACAGATTTGAGCAGAAATGCCTAACATTCTGCACACAGCCCCTCTCTCTCTCTCTCTCACTCTCTGTCTCACTCTCTCCACCGGGAAACTCCTGATGCATTACAGCTGCAACGGATCAATCAATCTACCTACTCACACTCACAGCACTCCCATCTCTCCACCTGCTGCCTGCCAGGACAGTGACTCCTCAGAGGACTGGGGCCTGGGGCTGCACCATCTGAGTCCGTGCCGCCCATGCATGCTCATCCACCTCCACCACCAGTTAGAGGAATCACAGGCTGAATGGGAACCTCTCCTCTTCCTGTCCCTCCTGTGCATACAATCTAGGTCTAAATCCAATCGTGCAACAGATTGTTGCTCTCCGGCGTGCTGCTAGTCTCGTCAGTTTAAGGCGGAGGAGCTAAAGATCGAAGGAGGTGGGAGAAAAGAGGGTCCGTATTAGAAAACGCGGCGCCGCCACACTTGTTTTGATTAATGGACCTCTCTCTGCCTGTGAGTGACGAATTATCAGAAGGCCGGACCGCTCGTTCATCACTGTCAGCCGAGGCCTGTTAGTGTGGCGTCTCCAGTCCAGCAGCCAGCCCCGCTACCATCTCGCCCTTATCACTCCCACCTGGTCCTGGAAGATTTGTGGGAGGAGAAGAAAAGGGGCTTGAGGAGGAAGCGAAAGGCCCGAGGGAGCGCAGCTGAGACGGCGAGGATCGACGGCGACGGTTTAGTCATTGTCTTGGCAGTTGGACAGAAATGGATGCTGCATGATATTCACTGTATGTTTGTGCAGATAAACTGACAATAAATGCCTTCAAGCAGGAATTAAATAATCATTTCATGATTGTAGTTAATTTAGAGAAAGAGACAGAGGATGATAAGAGGCCTAATGTTGAACAACTGAATGGCAGACGGAGAAATTTTGTTTTGCATCTCAGCTCAAGGCTCAGCTTGGCCTTTTAATTGAGCAGGTAGAGAGCTCTTCAGCGACAGGAGTCTTATTTTAGCTTTTGCCAGGCGACGGAGATAGTGTTTGAAGCAAAAAAAACACCAATTAATCACCAAGAGTGTGCTCTGCTTTTGAGAAGGAAGATCTCTGCTGGTGCCTGTTGTGATGAGCATAACAGAGATACAGACAGAGACAGAAGCTACACACACACACACACACACACACACACACACAAACACACACACACAGACACCGTAAAATAAGCAAAAAAACTCTCATTTCCATCTTTTACGGTCCGTCTCCTTTTTTCATATTCACTTTCGGTCTCTCCGGCTCGTGCACCCAGTCCCACCTGGACGGCGGAGGAGGGAAGGTAAAGTAGTTGTTTTTCAAGCGAGGTACTATCCTTTGACACAGACAGCAGGCCGAGCTGAGCCGGTGATGGATGGGAAGTGGACAGCTGTCGACAGGCGGGGAGGACGGCGGAGCCCCCGAGCACCCGACGGAGACACACCTAATTCCCAGGTCTTATTTTGTCAATAAACAGCAGCCAGTGGCACTCAATTAGAGGACTTTATTGACTATGCTGCCTGGCTTGTGTCAGATGTCAGCTGGTGACACAGCGTGATGTCCAACAGTGACACTTTCTCGGAGATTACAGAAAATAGAAAAATCAAAAGAACATTGCAGAAGCGGGGAAAATAAATAAAAAAAGGGGGGGGGGAATTTGGTGGGAAAGACAGGGAGGAGAGACGGACAGGATGAGATTAGGAGTGATAAAAAGTGGGTAAGAGAGGGCTACAGTAATCCTCAAAGCATTTCTTTCAAGTGCTCAGGTTATTATGTCTTGTTGGACGTTCTGAATGGGAGTTTAACAATAATGTAGAAATGTTAGAAAAAAATCAGATATGACAATAGCAGCGGTAATTGGCAGGTTTCGTTTTGTTGTCTTTCATGTTCGTTCGTGCCACAAGACGAGTCGGGATAAGCAAAAAAAATATCCTCCTTCTCATCTCTTTCTTAAGAGTCAACAAATCCTCCAACCGCTGTTTGTTTTCAGCCGTCTCTCCTGCAGCATGTCGTCTTTTTGTTTCACTTCAAATGCCACTGCATCATCTGTTTTTCTCCTGGAGAGGCAGAAACAAACAGAAACCATCGGCTTAGTCGGCTTTGCGGAGTAATTGGTTTCGAGTCACTCCTTTAACTGGATGCATTTTTGATAAAGAGATGCTTTTTTTTTGGGGCCATTTCAGTAACTTAAAGAGAAAGCTAATTTCTCACCTAATGATAAACATAACTAACAAACTAAACCCTGTATTTACCCTTTTAGATGTTCTGATACAGATGTGTCATAAAATGCTTTAAGGATTACATTAGTGTTCAGGGCTGACTTGTCTAAGAAGATCAGTCATGCCAGGAAAACAAATTCCACTCATGTTGACATTACACTCATGTTGCTTGTGTCTGTAACTCATATGATCGACAGGAGCTTCACCTGCAACAGGAGGAAAACATAATGGACACGGAACACTAAACTTCAAGACACCCCGGGATAAAAAAATGGAATAATAAACTGAGTTTTTTCACACACCACCATAATCTGTAAATATATTCACCTTTATAATTAAAAGAAAATATAAAAGCATGGACAAAAGATGGTGACCTGGTTAAACAGTGATTCATCCATACAGAAACTCTTCTATATTAGGAAGAGAACACTCACCCAGGGATGTTAAGGTCTCATTTTCACGTCTATTGCGACATGTAGGGAGAGAAACTAGGTTATTACCTGTTCACTAGTCCAGGTTAGCATGGCAGCATGAGAAAAACCAAGTTGCTTTTTGCTGAAAAAATGATTTTCCAATTGATTCTTTGTTCCAAATTGCTGCAAATTGTTTTTTTCTCTTCGCAATTTTATGATATAAGTAACAGTTCATGTTTAAGGAGACAGAAAATGAACTGAGGAACAGAGCTGAGGACTCTTTCTTTTTTCCTGCAAGTGAAAAAAAGAAAGATAATCACGGATCTGTTTTATAGAGGAGTCAGAAATGTCACAGACTTAAAAAAAAAAAGAGAATACTGATGTACATACGACCAAAAGAGAATGAACCTTTTCCCTGTATGCTAACCCTGTTATTTTGCAAAAGATAACAGGCTTATTGCTAATGAGGTTGACATTTTAAGCTTCCTTCTCCATGAAAAAAGGAAAAAAATAAAACAAGAAAAAGAAAAACATGTCATGCATTAGCTGAAGTTGTATTTTAGTTTCTGAACTGAAGGTTGACTGCACAAAAGTCATTGTATATTTTTAAAAATAAACTGCAGCCGTGTGTTTGTGATGGATTGTGACAGTCGCTTCAATGTTTTATTAACAGAAGATCATACTTTGAGACAGTTTAATGGGCACTGTTGGAATAACCTGTAAAAAAATATGACAAAAATGGAGAAGCTGAATTAATTCAAGTGTAGGAATTTGTCCTGCTCATAACAATAAAACAAATATTAGAATTTCTTGAGGATACTGTTTATTTGTGTGAAATCAGCTGGCGAGTCTCTGCATTTCTAACATTAGGCTGAACTTATTATAAAGTGAGAATTCCCATAATAGACAGCCTGTTGGAGAGTAACATCTTGATTTTTTTTTTATTCTAAGTAATCAAATTGCTTTAATCATAAAGAATGAAACATTGGAGATAAAACCTGATGAGATGTCTTAAAAATAATGGATGCTGCAGAGGCGGAGCCACTCCACTCCATCATCCCCTCCACTGAGTCCACCGGGCTTCTTTTTCTATTGAGACTCAGGACGTTGCACTTCTTCTTTTTTTTTCTTTTTTTTTTTTTTTATTAAACTGCAACTTGCAAAACTTTAGATTCTCCTCACAAACTTTATTAGTTTCAGTATTTATTATCACTTACTGAGTTTTAATCCCTAAAATTATGTAAAGCCTGAAAACTGCTGCAGTTAAAATATACAGGCTGGCAAATATTGCATTTGCATAGTGATTAAATTGTTGACTGGAACTGTGTTGTACTGCGTTTATGTGTAAGATTTATATGATTTTCAGAGGACTCATATCAGAAACAAGTATTTTCTGCTGTGGTTTATTGAATAAATTGTCATAAATTTTAAAAACAGTATAGTTAAATGTTTCACTAAACCCACACAAACTATGGTACGTCAAAGAAACCTAAACTTCTCTGGTTTGTAACAAAGACATAAAGAAAACACTTGGCTTTACCATAATATGACATATATTTGGATCTTTTCAAAATAAATAAAAAAATCCATCTCTCACAAGTGTTGCAGATGTTCTTGGCAGGACTCTGCAGGGATCTAGTTGCTTCCTTGATCTAATTATGATCATTAGCACACAGCGTGATGCTAAGCTGCACCTACACTGACATCCACCAGATGGTTCTGCTCTGGATGCCAAAGCAGGATGGCGGTTCTTAATCCCAGCAGGTCGCGTCTCAACCAGCTCCTGACTCACCTGTCTGTTACATTAAACACAGACATACAATAATATTATCTGACTGTACTCAGAATGAAAATATTAAAATGAAAGTCGTTTTCTAGCCACAACAGCTGTTGGCTTAGTTGTGATGTTCATCTCAGGCCTGAAACCTTCAGATAAATTCTGTTCCTGGTTTGTTTGGATGCCCGCTTAATATTGCATTCCATAAAACATTTGTTATAATTAAAGATGCATTAAGTTATTTTTGGCCACTAGAGGGCAGAGGAATGCTACAACGAGCTTGAACCTTAGCAGCAACATCCAGAGCTACAGTTTAACCAACGCTTCAGTCCCAAAAACTGCAGTTCCTTAACTGACCACTTGAGGCTGGCTCCCAAAAGGACTGTGCTTCACTATGTTGCCAGTTTTTGGATTAGCTGAGTTTAGCAGAGTCAGACGCTGCCAAGATGATGATTTCAGAAGGTCTCACCACACTAAACTTCACGATAACTCCTGTGAATTCTGCCTTTTTTGGATTATGACAGTAGTTTAAATGTTATAAGTTGCAAACAAACACACCTGTAATATTGCTGTGACTTGTTATAGCTGAAATTATATAAAAATGTGAATCAATTCCAAATTTAGCAGGAAGGTCTATGTAGCAACATTAATATTCACTTACAGTAATTATAGATGACAAAGTTGGATAAAACCTTTTATTATTGATAATATATGAGTTAATATGAAGCCTGAAGCTTCACTTTCTTCACAAGCTAGTTGCTATATTTGTCTGCCTCATTTTAAGTGAAGGCCAAGTGGCTTTTTGTACAAGTTATAGCTTTTGTACTGCCAGAACACTGAGATAAAGAAGCTCTGCTGAGTCATACATTTCTCTGAGGGTTTGTCAGTATGCAAAACACCTATGTAACCATTTATTTACATACAAGATATTAATAATGCAGCTTTGAAAGGAAAACAGCACACTGGAGTGGCCTCTAATTTCTTAAAATGCATAGGACCAAAGAGTGTGAAGTAATCACCTTAAAAAGTAGAAGGAAAGATGTAGATATATGCAGGTACGGCTCAAAGTGTTGAAGTTAAACTGGATTTGAGGATAGTCTCACACCGGCTGAAGAATTATGTAAATTGGGTTGGATTTTTATAGCTGGGGAGAGCTTGTGAAGTTTTATTCGTTTTATTGGGGATAAAATTCATGGTCGGGCTGAGGTAGTAATTACAGTCACCGGACCTTCTCTGCAAACACTGCAGCTCACAGAAGGCTTCAAAGCCAATATTTTATTCCCAAATATTGTCACTGCATCTGAGTTAAGATAGAACAAAGCCCCCCGGCTTTAAGACCGCCGTTCCAAACTGGGAGCAGTCCAAAAGTACAGGTTGGACTTGCACGGGAAGTAATTCTTTGAGAGTATTAGGCAAACAATTTAACTGCAAGCCATGTGCCAGAGTCGCAAATGAGAATCCACTTCAGCCAAGTGGACGTTCCTCTGCCAAGCACAACTAATTATAGGGCGAGTTCAGCCAACATGTTCAAATGATTTATGATAATGAGAACGACAATAAACCCGCTACTGTCAAATGGTAGGTCTGATCATGGCATGTCGGTCTCATCTGCCCCGTCTTGTAACATGGCTGAGGAGGGAGCGGCAGAGACGAGGGGCTGGAGGATCATTTGCATCGGCTTTTAAAGTTCACACCTTCAACACCTTCAGTTTGTCTCTGGAGGCCTTTCAAATGTAATATAGAGTAGAATTCAACTCATTAGAACTTGTGTCTACCTGATGTTTTCCGAGAGTTTTTTATTCTCCAACAGCCCCTCTGCAGCCGCCGCCGCTGCCGCCTGTCTGCCAATCACAAGTTGAGTGGTGGAAGAACTGACAGAAAACTCCCACAACACCTCTGCCAATTAAACACCAGCTGAAGACCGACACAGAGGCAGAAACAAGAGAGAAAAAGAGAAAAGCTGACAAGAAAACAGAAAAAAATACCTGCTCAACCCCTCTTCTGCTGTGTTATTTGCAGTTTTCTGATATAAAGTTAAGTTAAAAAATGACTGGACTTTCCATAAGAGGTTATGCGTTTTTGGTTTTTTTTTTAACCAGTCACTGATAACTCTCTCAGTCTCACAAGGAAGAGACTTGTGCATAAAAATGCATATGTGGCTGAACAGGCGACCAAAATGCCATTAAACAACTATCTTTACATAGATAGTAGTTGTTTGCTGCTATATAACTACTATAAAACTCATATAGGAGCCTTTAAAATATAAATAACTATCACTGTTTAACAGTGTGATGCAAAGCCATAATGTAAAACATACAATATGATTAACAACAGTAAGGCCTGTTGAATTACAAGCTAAATAAGTAATATACTGAGTCTGGACATTTCCTAATTACAAGAGCAACTGAGCCATCAAGCAGCTCAAATTCAAACCAGCAGCAGGTTCTCAAAGTCTCTGGCTGTTAAAATGAAATATTTCTGTTATTGTAATGCAGCTGTCAGAGTGTCGCCTCAACATGGAAGAAACACACTGTTACAAGACTTTCAGCAGCTCTGGGAAATTAATTAAGGAGGCAACAGGAGAGAAAGTGAGGAAAAAAATATGAAACTGAATTTCTTACAAAGTCGAAGTCTGATTCATGAACGTGTGTGCATTTTGTTATTTACCTCCTGATATTTTTCAGAGATGCCTTTGCAATTGTGGGCAGAAATGCATTATTTTAGTAACATGTGACAGTGATTTCATTGCATTTTTTTAGTAAATGGTGGTGTAAAGGATTATAACTTGATATCCATTAGTAATATTGCAGTCACTATTACCAGTAATGCTTTCTTATGTCAAAAACTTGGTGGGTTGGTTTGTTTGCTGCCTCATTTTGAGTTTGATGACACAAGTTTGAACTGTAGGTGAGCATCAGGTACCACATGGGGGTAAATGTGAGTCCTGGCTGATGGCTGCCTGTCAGAAACCGCTGTGCCTTCATCTCTGCAGTGACCCGTCACCAACACAACATCATGGACGACGCCGTTGCACTCGACAGGTCCGCTGTGCAGGACTCCTGCAGGAGGAGGAGAGGAGCACTCCACATTTTAAAACAGTTTGCGGCTCAAAAAGTCAACAGACATCGTCACTAAGTGGTGAACTGTCAGTTCTGATGTGAAGAGGCTGACCAATCAGACTGCTGTTTACATTTCCTCCGAAGAACAGTCAACCAACACCAGCCTCAGGTAATGGAGGTCATCCGGTTGTGTTCAGCGTTGGAGGGTCCTGTTGTGTCTCAAGGACGGGATCCTTTTGAAGAGCTGCTGGGTGCATTTGCTCAAGCTGGCGTTGTTGCTGTGAAAGTCAGTAAATCCCTTTGAAACACTGCGTTCTGCTCGCAAAAAACACAATTTTAAGTTTAACGCACAACAATTTTAACATATAAGTCTGGAAAAATTTTAAGTGTGAAAGTTTTTTGGAGTTATGCAGAGTAACAAAAGTGTTGCAACTACTTTTTTTAGTTAGAAATAATTTGATTCAAGCACATTTGATAAAAAGAGGTGACCAGCACGTCGTATGAGCAGAAAAATGCCACATGTGTGTCTGTGGTGCTGAACGAAAAACTCAGATTGTGATAAAAAAAAAGGAAACTGGACTTTGTTTTGTTGATCACCCTGCATAATAAAGTGAAATAGAAAATAAGAAAATAATGAGAAATGTAACTTTTTCAATCAACCCCAGCTTTTCTGTTCATGCTTCGTACATCGTGTGCATCAGAGTTCTTTATCTCATTGTTCTATAAGAGTCTTGTTGAGACATAATTGAAAAGTTATAAAGTCCCTCTGTGTTGTGTGAAATGAAAGCTTTGTGATTTGAATATTGGCTCTGAAAATCTGCTGTTATCTAACAAGGAAAAAAAAAACACCCGACTAAATGGGAAGCAAAAACTTGATTAATTTCATCCTATTATAGGTTGCAGCATTGAGTGTTGAACCCTTTTCATTCTGAAGGTGCAACTTCCCCCAAAAAATAATTACCAGTCTCCTCCAGTACGGCTGCTAGTGCACAGTACTGGAAAAAAGCACAAAGGAGAAACGGAGATCTTGTATTTGGATAAGATGGATCAGGGTCACGGGAGGCTTGTAACAACTTTTATAGCTGACTCTTGATATATGAAAGTAATTAATTCCACATTAAAGTGCAAACATTCAAAACCATCTTTTATCTTCTGTCTCCCCCTTTTTTTTTACTTCACCTTCTAAACAGACTATTAATTATTCGTCGATATCCGTCTGTAGCGTCTGTGTTTGTGTGGTCTGATTGTCTGGAAGTATTTTGCTCGGCTAACCTTGCGGCCCCCCTTCCCCTGCTGCAGAGCAATTGAAACACAATTGCCATGCTTTTCATTCAGCCATTGCAGCTTGTTTCCACTTCATTGTGGAGGCGATAGGTCAAAGCTGTGTTGCAGATTAACTGTGCAAATAAATAAGAAAAGGCGGGTGTGCGGGAGCTCGGGTTTGGGCAAATCAATAGGGTCAAATGAGGATGGAAACCAACAAGAGCGGGAGAGAGTGGAGAGAAAACAGCAAGACGGAAGTGGAGAGAGCTGTAGGTAATCAAGTGAGCCATCAACTGCATGTTAAACCCACAGGAACCGTTTTCCCCCGGAGGAAATGGTTGTTCAGGAGCACAGTGAGGGCTCATCTCCGACAGCTGAAGCCTGTATTAAACGCTCTGCACACTGAGGCGGAGGGGGAGAAGAAGAAGAAGAAACTCAAAAGTTGGGATTTATTGATTCACTTCCTCTTTTTCCTCTTAAGCTTTTTTTTAACATAAAAAATTAGCTTCATTTGCTAACGTTTCTGCATAAAGTCTGGCATCGTCTCCAGCTGCTGACTCACTGACTTGGAGAGTCAGTGTTTGCTGGTTTGATATAAATCAGTTACCGGTTGAGTCTTAACAAGTTGTAGGATGTGATTTAATAAGGGAATGAGTTCGCCTCGTCATTCCTGCTATTTTTATAACAGAGAAACACATCCTTCCCCTGATTGGATGACGACCATTGGAATTCATGGAAATTGCATGACACAAGGGTGAAACGCAGACCAACAAAATGCAAGTTAACATTTTTCTTCCAGTTGTTTTCCTCTTTGTGTGTGTTTTTTTCCACGTCTGTGTGCCATGTTGCGGCTTTAAACAGCCTCCTGAAGTGTCGGAGAGAGAAGAGTGTCATTTCTGCAAAGCCCAGGGCAGAAGCATAAATTCAATTGAGGCAGAATTCTGTTTGCGGCCTAAAAAACAATGAGATGGGGTTTATTAAGCGAAAATGGGGAAACAGTGAGAGTGGAAAAGCTCTTCCAATTGCATTAGGACCGGAGAGCTCGGAGAGCCGGTGCAATAATGGCATGGAGGGCCGGCTCACATTACAGCAGGATGGTAAAGGGTTTAGTGGACCAGGGGGGCCAAGAGAGAGTAAGACAGGCTGACTGAGAGGCAAAATAAAAACTATGAGAGATATTGGAAGTATAGAAAATTGAGTGAATGAGGAATAGAGGAAGAAACGGAGGAAGTTAGAAAAGTTGTGGGAGTTTAAACCAAAAAAAGTCTGGTGGAAATGTGTGTAAAAGACTGTTTGGGATCCTGGTGCCTCAGCGGTGTAAGATGGGTGTTTAAAGCTTATCTTTTGGCATCCAAAAAACTAAACAGAGCCAAACGTATCTTAAAATGAACACTTAAACACAAACAAGCATGACAAGGGCTACCTGAGGCAGAAAATCTTTAGGTGTATATTGATGGTTTAGCTCATCTGCTGACACTGAAGGTGCTGCATTAATGACCTTTACTGCAGCCAGACACCAGGGGGTGATCAAGATGTTCTGGGCTGACAACAACACTTTCCAGAGCCAGTCACTGTTGTTTTCTCTGACCTGCGGTGGATGGACTTGTCACCTTGATGCAGCAGCTTACAGAAGTGTGTGTCAGTGCATTGTGACATCACTGTTGTGTGTGTGTGTGTAGATGCAGTTGCAACAGATCACACTCCTCGACTCCATACCCGAGCGCTTTCATGGATGATGTTAGGTGTGGATGGAGGTGCAACGAACTTGAAGCCTTAACCCAGAAAATGGGTGAAACACTGTTTTTGCTCGGTGTGGAGTTACCTATAAGAGCTCATTCATTTGGCGTCTTCAGGCTGGAAAATAAAAGCACACAACACAAGAGATTCCAGATGATCACATCTTTTGTCGCAGCGAGGAAATGAGATACATACAGCACAGCAAAAAAAAAAGCATCTTATGTAAATGTCACGTCAAGGTTAACGTTATTCAGAGAAATTTATTTATTAAATACTCCAGCTATTGACAGGCGGTGAAAAAGTTGAGGCAGCTGCTCAGTTATCCAAGGAGACTGCAGGCTCGTTACGGTGCACTATACCAAGGACCTTGAGAGCACAAAAATGGCTGGAACAGTGAGGTAAATCAGCCTCAACCGATGCATCCCTGCAGGATGACTCTGGCTTCTCAATAGCATCCTGATATCTGGCCTCGCTGCCTGGCTGTCTGCTCCCCCGACCGTCCCCGACAGTGGAAGTGTCTCAGTGCCACTCAGTGCTCAGTGCCCTTGCGTCTGCCAGGGCGCGACACACACTCATCGATACGTGGAAAGATACTCTCCGTAACGGCGGGGGGGGTGAGGGTTGGTGGTGGGTGGGGATAGAATTGAACCGATTTAATCAAGGCGTTCGATACTCATCTCACCTTCTGCCAAATGACAATGTGATTGAGGACATTAAATGGCAATAACAGAGTGCCACTGTGTGAAGATGAACTCCCAGGCAGCTGTTTTTCAAATTGCCATCTTCATCTCTTAGGAGTCGTAGAGGTGAAAAAACAATGCGTCTCCTTTTGTTGTTAATCTGAGGGAGGGAAGTATTTCCATAGTCTACAAAAGGCTGAGAATAATGATCTGCTATTGTGTTCTCCGGTTCCTTAAAACATCTCATCCTCACAGTTATTGCTTTGGGAGTTGGTTTGTTGGTTTTTTTTTTTTTCCAAACGTGACAAATTCAATTGTCCTTCAGGAAAACAATCTGTATAATTAGACTGTCATTGCAATTAATGACAATGTTTACCATCGCGGCTTATAGAGAAGGTCCTTTCAAGGAGGCGGTTGTTTAGTTTCCGTGGTCGGCAGTAAAGGCGGTTTCTAAATGAGGACTTTCAAAAAAAAAAAAAAAAAAAATTCCATCCTGGCGACTTATTCCGTTTTGCCCACCTGAGCCTTCATCCGCCTTGAGGATCTAAATTTATTTTGTTCTCTCAACAACTCTGATTCCCTCCCTTCCCATTTTGCGACGACTTCCTCTCTCGTGCAGGATGTTGTTTTCTGGGCGGCGGCTATTACAGGTTGTTTGGTGGCAACCCGTGGGGTTGTGTGGTCTCTCGTACTCTCAGCTCTTATCCAAAGTGATTCCGACAGGCACATTAAAATGCAAATTCTTGCCCGTGCACTTCTTGCCATTTTGTCACTTCCTTTCTCCTTGTGTGGCATGTTGAGGAGGAAAGAATTAGAGCACTGGCCCTGGGGTTGAATATTCAAATGGCCACCTGATTTCCCAACAGAGCAGCACCAGCCAGGTTTCCATTTACATAGCTCCCTTTTCCCCCCGTTTACTGCCCATCAATGCTGGCTGACTCAACCATAACTATCCATGAGACCAGTGGCAGAACTTCCAACTCTGACTGTCTGAAGAACAATCAGACTCTGAACTACAAACTTCCGTCAACCACGCTGAGCTTCTTGAAAAAGACGGATTCACAAAAGTTCAGACAAACAAAAGGGCAAGTCATCATTAAAATAGTATAAAAATACAGAAGCTTGTTATCGCGGCTGCACGGGTCCGTTTGCTTGTTGGCAGAGGTCAGTGTTTTCAAATAGCTCTGGAGGGGGCTGCTCGGGTTCGAAAGGGCCATTAGATATTTTTAGTGTACAGTATAATGCTGAATATGAGCACAAGTGCGTAATATAGATATTTAAACATGTATTGAACTTGGACCTGTGCTGGCTTTCTCCCCGTGCTCACTAGCTAAGATTGTCCATCAATTATTAAAACTTATTTTCTCCTGCAAAATGCAGAAAGACAATATGTATATCTGTTTAGCTTATAGAATTTGGTTTGGCATAAGAAGTTCGAGCGGTAAACCGAAATGAACTGAAGCATTTTTTAGAAAAGCAGCACCAACAGATGCAAACAGCCACGAGCAGACATCATATGGCAAACACAGCTGTATGAAGGATAAATGAGAGTAAACAGAGAAATGACATTTTTGAAAAAGCGCAACTGCAAAGAGCTCGACAGAAACAGAGAAGCGATTAAAGCAAATAGTGGAGATGAAAAAAATCAATATGCATTAATTTTCAGTTGCTACAAGATTTGGTAATTACATAAAAAAAAAATTCAAGATTTGGTAATTGCATTAAAAAATCATTGAAAAAATCCAAGCGTTTGCTAAAAAATGTGCACTGATTTGGCTTTGGCTCAAAATTTTAACATCTATCTAAATGTCAACAAAAACAAAATCACCTTTCGGTCTTGACCCTGCTCTGATGAAAACCCAAGTAATTTGGCATTTGCACTCCTGTCACATTTCTTTTATTTCTGTTGGACAGTTTTTGTATAAAAGGGTTAAAAATATGAAACAGAGGCAGAGATATTTTCTTTTTTATTTTACAAATTCCATTTCCTTGTGAAAACCTGGTGCTGTTCAGTCTCGGGTATGTTATTCATGTAGTGACTAACACAGCCTTGAGACATGAGCCTCAGGCGGGGAGGCGGGGGGGGTGCTTTAAGACCTGAGGCGTCTGACCATGTGACCTCATGTCTGTCAATCAGGAGATAAAGATCCAGTGTAGAGAGGATGAAAACTGATGTTATGTGATCAGTGATTTATTTTATTTATTATGTTTTTTTGTCACTAAAATGTGTTCTGATTTGTTTTTTTTAAATCACAGATAATTTACTATTTCTATATTCTACACTTTAGCATTTCCACAGTGCTGATCAATGTGCCTTTATTTTTATTATATAAAGGCACTTACATGCTGAACTTTCCCACCAGAAGGTTGGAGGTTAAAGTCATCAACCGACTCAATATTTCTCATCAGCCAGGTAGTGACAGACTGTAATGTGATGTGACATATTGAGGGGTAATATAATACGATACAACATGACAAAGAGAAGTGTGCAAAAATAATATGTTTACAGCAAGCCTGTCTTCATTAAACCTGTCTCTGTCAATGACTGCCCACTTCTCCCGCATGCCCGAGCTGAATGGCTAATTACCTGGATAAGGTGCATGGGGAGCAGTCGACCACGGCAGCCACCTGTCGGCTGGAGCGCCTCCAAATGACAAACGCCCGCGGGGCTGTGCTGCCCAGGTTGAGTCTGTGTTTTCCACTCTGTCGCCTTGCACCGCACCTCAGCGTGGCAGCATCAACCTGGGGAGCAACTGTTGTCTTTACTAATTTACCCAAAATAGCTGCCTGCCTCAGGCTCTTCTGTGCTGCCAGTGCTGGTGAAGAGCATCTGTTTTGAACTGCAGGGGCAAGCGTAATCACACAGCGCGGTGGCTCTGGGTGTTAGCCGGGCTCCCAGCTAATAATACTGCACGTCTGGCTGCTCCTGACATATCACACATACTGAAAAGAGTCTCCATAACACGCGGCGCATAAAGATAACAACCAGAATTAACTAAATTTGTTTTTTTTTTTGCTGCTAACTGCGGCCTTATAAAAATGAAAAAAACCTGCAAAACAAATGATATCTTTAACCTGAAACTCTGTACTGTGGGCAGGCTTTTATGATTATCCATATAAAAAAAGATGTTAAAGGTCATTTTAAAGCCCTGATTTAACTTTTAGTTTGAGCACAACCGCTTTAGAGACTCTATTATGTGTGTGTGGGCTTGTGTACTATGAGTATTTGCATGAGTGTGTGTTTTTTCGCTCGTGCGCCTGTGTGTATTTGTCAAGAAGAGCAAACTTTACAAAGGTTGAAGGGCTCATCTGAGACACAGAATAGGGAGTAAATAAAAACTTGCGGAAAAAACTGTTCGGGGTTGATGTTTGACTGGCTGGCAAACCGGAGGAAATCGATATCACTCCTCAGTTTGAGTGAGGCGTTCTCTTGCCTATCGCAGTAGCCAGTCAGTGTATGACTCAAATACAATAATTAGCTTCCACAGAGAGAAAAAAAAAAAATGTTTCTTTCAGTTTTCAACAGCTCTTTTGATTCCAGCACTTCTAAAGCAGAACTATAGAGCCGTTCAAGGATATTCTCGCTGAAATCTTCACAGTTTCAGCTTAAAAAAAAAAAAAAAACCTGCTCCGGGCTTCATGGTGGATGGTTTAAGAATATTTGCTCGAGTGTCATGGCTACAGTCAAGCCTCTGGATATGACCTTCTTTGCTTTAACCCGATGGAAACGAGCATGGCGCTTTACTCAGAGGGAGAAAAGTAATTCGAGGACAGAACTGCAATGAAAACATGTTTCGGTCAGCCAAGAGGAGAACAAAAAATAAATAAATAAAAAAAAAGTTTAAAATCTGTCTCTTGAAGGTACCAAAGTACAGCTTTATTGTTTTGTAATAAAAGCTAATTGTATAATGTCAGGTAGCTCATGAAACATAACAGCAGTGAAACAAAATTACCCCTCCATTATCTCCAAAGCACACACGGATCATTTCAGCCTGGATGGGATGAGGGGAAACATCAGGACTTTAGAGAAAGAGATGGGCTTTCAGAGGCTTTTTAAGTGTTTAAGTGTAAACATGCACACACACACACACACACACACATGTTCAGTATGACTCTGATGGCCTGAGCCAGAGTCAGTGTGTTTGAGACCCTCACCTCTCTCAAACACACTGATACAGTCCAGTGCGAGTCCAGCCGAGAGGCGATTGCAGAGTGACAGTGGAAGGATTTTGGAGGCAGGTTGATGGCAATGTGTGTGTGCGTGAGTGTGTGTGTGTGTGTGTGTGTGTGTGTGTGAAAGAGAGAGAGGGGGGTGCTGCCTAATGTGGCATCTGTCGCACAACAGTGTGTTCCAGCTGGAACAGAGAGCTCCGGGGCCGCTGGGGCCCGGTGTAAAATATACTGTGGAGAAGGTCACTTTCCTCAGCTCCACTGAACCAGGCCGCGATCCAGACTGCAGCGAATAATGGCTTCCAGTGATGCGCCCACAAACACAAATAACAACATGCTAAGTCTCTGAGGCAATAATTCACACCGGGCAAAGAGAAAAATGATGCCGTAAATGACAGATAGAGGTAATGTAATGTTCAGGCTGGACACAAATTTGAGACGGCGCGCGGTCGAGTCAATAGGCTATGTCGCGGTGCAGAGCGCGGCTGTAAATAATAGCATTAATTGATGGCTGCATTCCATTTCGATGTGTCAGTTCAAGGGTCCGGGTTTTGTGCTCGCTCACACGCTGACCTGGCTCACCGGTTGTTATCCATTGTTGTTTTTTTTCACAGCAGACATTTTGATTTGCTGTTGCAGGAAAATCACAGACAGAGCTAACTATATATGTACAATAATACTGTTCTGTTTTAAGCTAAAAGAAGAAAAACTGGACCAACAACTGTTGCACCTACATGAGTTGTCTCTTAACTTAGGATACATGCAAATTAATCACTAAATGATTTACTGAAACTAGATAATTTGATAATGAACCTGTTAGTGTTTTGCTGTAAAACACAAACAACAAGTTCTTCTTAACTAATTGGGTTTAAAAAACAAACTAGCCAAAATATTGTTGCATATTTTCACCTTTTAATCAGTAAAAATACATATTTTCTCTCATATCCATTTGTTTTTGAACAATTTGCTACACAAGAAGCTAGCGGCTAAAAACAGCCAAAAGCAAACAATTTCCAAAGTCACATAAATTAGAAAGAGCATTATAATTAGGGGATAAGTACAGCAAGAAATAACAAAAAAGGTATCAAGTGTTCAAATCTCATGCAACACCCAGTGATTTAATGACATTTCATCAATAGCCACTTAAAATTATAATTAAAGATATTTAAGATAAAATATGTAGAGAGAGGTAGCCCTACTGGCAAACTGTGATTATGAATGAGTAGTTTGTTAAAAAGTCATCTAACTCTTTGCATTCTGACTCAATAACTTCAGCTTTAATTTCACATTTAGTGAAGTTTGCTGTGCGACCTGATAACGACAGTGTAATGCTGTGGTGATGTTAGTTTGAACAGTAATTTGACTGCATTTGAATAAAAATGAATACGAATATTATATCAAGTATCTACTCCAAATCCTCACAGCATCACAAATTAGCATGCCATGCCAACCACCTCTACATAGGACTTTACATTGTACAAGATTGTGTATGATTTTATTTGAAACTTCTGCATATGTTTGAATGATTTCAGCTGCTGCAGCCTTTAAAATGTTAGCAGCACGTAAACCCTCACAGGTACCTCACATGTGTGAAATAACCAGGGTTAAATACTCGGATATGTTGGAGCTGGAAGGCCTGACTGGTCTGACTGATAAGTTCCCGGCCTGGAGAACAGCTGTACAGATGTTCTCATGGGGAGATGGACGTCAAGCCTTTGAGTGATCATGCAGAAAGTTTGAAGTCAGTAACTTCTGTGTTATTTCTTGGTTCAGGTGATTGAAAAGTGCAAGTCAGCGCTGTCTGAAAAAATGAACAACACCGGCCTTCGTGCCGTCAAAATACAGTATATATATCCCCCTCACACCGAAATATTAAAACAGATTTTTTTAGCAGTTATCAAGTAGCAGGTTGCATCTGTCAAATGACAAAATGTTTGCCGGGGGGCAGAAAAAGAAAAAAAAAAAATCAATGTTTAAACCTAATATTTCCACAGTCTGTGCTGCCTCCGCCGGAGCCTGTGACAGGCAGAGCTGAGCCGAGCCGAGCCGAGCCGCGCCGTGCGGTGCAGGCTGTGGAAATGTTGGATTAAACTGTTGGTTTTCTGCACCGACCAAACATTTTTTCACTCCAGACAGACAGTAGACAACTATGGATCACCGAAATACCCGTTTTTTATCCGTATGTGTGGGTGCTGCAGGTGACTGAGGAGTGCTGAGGTCACAAATGGGACCAGATACATGACGCCATCATTAATTCACATCAACTAAAATAGTTTTATGGTGTTTTATTTAAAGTAAAATGATTAGATGATGATCATCTTCACAAGATCAGGCACCTAACAGTTCAGAACAACATCTCCTCGGGGGATTAATCGCTCAGAAGTAATTTTTCCGTCCTAGCTTGAGCAAAACCCGGCGGCTTGCATCTTTCTGCATCACTACGTTTAATACAGTGGCACTTTTTTTTTTTTTTTAGTTTCTCTGTGTTTTAAACGCGCGTACCTCTTGATCTCTCACATTCAGAACAGCCTCTCCATTGGATTAATTTGCTCGTCGTTGCTTCCATGCTTCTGACCTCCGTTGTAAACATATCTGTGAGAAGCTTGAAATGTTCCCGCTAATAAGAAATCTAATCATCTGTTATTAACGAATCAGCCGATGAATGCAAAACATTTCGTCTCAGCCTTCTTTCGTCTCCGGTCATTGATTTTTTATCCACCAAGTGATCAAGCACTGTGTTCTTACTTTCAGGTGTGTGTGTGTGTGCGTTCAAGCGTCTCTGTGTGCATTTGAAGGATGATTATACTCTTTTTTCACTGTTTCTTACCTCTTTTTTTTTTGTCATAATATAAAAATAAAAACCTTGACAAGAATGATCTGTCACAAATACATAATAACGACCACAGAAAGGGACCAGCTGAAGAGAAACACCGCACACTGAATTAGTGTCACCGTGAGTTTAAAAGGTCTTTTTTTTTGTCCCACCATTCATTTATCAACTCATCCAAATCTTTAAAACCAACACAATTCTGTTCAGGGTCACTGTGAGAGAATAAGTATCAGGCAGAAAAGAAAATGTTTCTGCTTGTATTTCAATACGATCATAGATTCAAAGTAACTTATTAAACAGTTGAGATCTTGCAATCGAACTCTCAAAAGGAAACTCGCTGTTCTTTCAGTCATACTTTTGTTACAGTGAGATATTTTTAAATGGAACAGTTATTTCTTTTTGGGTTGAACATCAGGCAGAAGAAAACTTTGGATTACGAACTGAATCAAATCGATATAGAAATAAATGATAAAGACTCCATTTGTTGTTGGAGATTGTTTTTATCTGATTAACATCTCCAGAACGGTTAATAAATGAACCTTGAAGTGATTTTTTGACATTTTATGAACTTGTTGTATTTTATTTTCTGACATTTATCTCATCTGTCATTTGTACTTTATTGAAATTGAAGTTGAAGTTTATTCCTACTGTTGAGTTTTATAAGTTGATTCTTTGTATGATTGGTTTTATCCAGAAGCTAAAACTTTTATCAAGATAGCATCTCGATAACAATAACAATGTGTTTTAAAGAAACGTAAAAACTCTTCCTGTAATTGCTGGAAAGCTTTTAGTCTGTCACATCTGATTTAATGGTGGTTACTCTTATTTGGGTTGTCTGTATTTTTAGCCCCACAGTTACATAAAGCCATTAAATAACTGCAGGAGGCTCATAAAAGCAAGAAACAAATGATGCTTATGCAGAAGCAATAACTTCTGTTATAGTTACAACTTTTCCCCAGTGATGTAAAGAAGCAAAAAGGCTGATGGGAAAAATGGGAAACACACTTTTTCACCATTTTCAAAATCAGATTAACACATTATATAAAGTATCTGCTTACAACATTTAAAGTCAAGGAGAAACCGTCTTGCACCCACAGTTATATTAATAAACCCACACAGACGATAACAGTTTTTACCACCGAATCAGAAGAAAGGTCATCATCATCATAAAAAGTGAGACTGAGAAAATGTTTTTCTTTTCAAATAAACGGACGCAGATTTTTTTCAGCTTCACAGACAAACAAATGCAAAAGAGGCGAAATCAGTCTAACAAGCAACGCTGCGTTTGTTGTTTCACTTTGAGCCTCTGAAGCTAAATTTAATCAGATTTTACCTCAAGTTGAATTCTATCCTCACCTCAAAGAGTGTTTGACACACACACACACACACACACACACACACACACACACACACACACACACACACACACACTTCTGATCAGAATCACTCTGATTTTACTTGGCAATTTCAACCAATAAAGCTGGCCTCTGTATCAAAAGAACAAGTGATGCTGGAGGAGAGGAGTTTGTGAAAACCACCATGTTGGTGCAATCTAAATATTCCTTGATTAAACACAATATTTATAAGACAGGATTTGCTTTTGATGCATCCTGTAGCCTTTCAAAGGCGGTAAAATCTGCAGCCAGGAGAGAGAGAGAGCTGACTCATCCCAGAAGACAGGAAAGACCTGGATCTGCTGCGTTCAATAAGGTTTGTTTATGTTGCTCTTTTATGTGTTCAGGTTTTTTGTCAGGAGTTGACTTTGATGCATGTTGTGTAAGAAATGAGTTTAGAAAGTATGAGGACATTGAAATGTTGTTTTTTTTTTATTGTTCTCTTTGGATATTTAAAAGATTTTGAAGAGTAAGTGTTTTCTAACCTCAACCCCCCCCCGAACTTTTGGATCGAGAAATATCAGAACAAGTGTTTTTGAAGAACGTTCCCACTTTTTTCGACAGACAGCTGAAGCTTTAAAATGCTTTTCTTTGTAGCACTCAAAGCTAAAAATCACAAGGAGACGTTGTAAATTTGCAACGCTGCCAGTCACCGAGTCTTTAATGACTGACTCTCAGAAAAAAAAAACAAAAAAAAAAACGTTGCAATCCACTGCCATTAGTGACAGCCATCTATGATCAAGAACAAAGAGAGACGCGGAAGAGATGAAAAGAGGTGTAGAGGTTTCTTTTCTTCTTACAGGAGAAAAATGTTTACAGCGTCACAGCTCAGATGGGACTTCATGGCTTTCTTTTTTTTCCCTCCGGAGGAAGATTGAGTGAAAGCATTTCATGTCTTTTAGAATTAGCCTTGGGTGCCCTTTTTATATCGCCTCTTCTAATGGCGGTGAATTATGCTGACAAAGTGCCGTTAAGGCCTTCAGCCAAAAAGAAGACGAGACTTTTCTGAACTTCCTGTAAAATTTCAGACGAACAGAGGAAGACTGCATTGCATTCTCCTTCGGCGTCCCCTGGGCGAGTAACAAAGCTAGGCGTTAAAGTTGTTCTTGGCTGTGAAAATGCAGTGAAAGCAGCCCGGGTTAATCCTGCAGAGAGCCATTGTGACGCTAATGATACGCCGTGTGTATTTCTGCCGTCTGGTCCTTCTGACCTGGACTCGCTCTGATCAGGCTTTAAGGAAGCTGAGGATTACATCAGCTTTGTTTGTTTGCTGGAAGGGGAGAAAACAAGGCGCACAGACCTTGTTTTTTGGAGTGAAGAAGATGAGGGCATCTTCCAGAGCCGACGGCCAAACAGATAGAAACCCGGCTACTCTCCTCTCCCTATAGGATATAGATTTTTCATCACCTGTCTGGTGTGTTGGTGTATCCATCCTAAAGCAATGCATTACATTAGAGTCAACGATTTTGTACATTATTTAAAGGTATCCAACAGAACGGTCCACTTGTGCTGTGTTGTATCATTCTTTTTGAAACTCGGTATGTCCGGCAGTGTTTCATTTTTGGGAATCATGTCTCAGTTTTGTGGGGTTGAACTGGTGCAATCTGCTGTAAACATCCAGAAGTTATGTTATAGTTATTGATATAGTTGTTATAGTTTGTAAAGGTGGTTGTTTTTCACGCAACAGGATCTGATTTTATGCAATGTAACTGAGAAGGAAGTGTAATGATTGTGAGGTTAAGACCAATGCGGCTGTGCAAACTTCAACTGAATCACCGCCTCTTTTTTTTTGCTTTGCATGATGCACATTAATGTGTCAGAAACACTGTGTACCATCAGTCACGCCCCCAAGAGGACAAAACCTGCAAAAAACATATATTTTCCCCTCAAACAGGCCTCTCTTCCCTTATATCATCAAGTTTTATCAGGATATTTACCACACTTCCTGCCTCTGTTCACAAAAAAACATAAAGGTCTATCAGGATCTTTAAAGCTTATGAATTGACATGTTCAATATTTTTTGTTTGTTCAAATGAATCCAGCTTTCAATCCACAGTGAAACAGGTGGGCTGTTTCTTCCTGTTTCTAGTTCTTATGCTAAGCATTGATAACAATCTCCTGGATGTAGCTTCCTATTTAATGGACAAAAATTAAATTAATATTGAGTTTCTTATCCGACTTTAGCAAGAAAAGAAAGTAAACACATTTCTTAAAATGTCAAATAATATCTTCAATGTAAGAGCAGCAATTTGACTCTGATTTGAAGATGTAAACAAACAGGCTGAGCTCGCCGTCCTAACAGGAAGTAGAACTGAGGTCAGGGTTTTATCAAGGTAAACAAAGGCTCAAGGAAATGAATCAGTAGTTAAAAACAACCTTAAAAAACATCATCGTAGTGAAAAGGTGTGAGTTTTCTTTCACCTCGGCGCCGTAATCAGGACCAACACTCGCTGTGGTGTTTCTATCCACCGTCTCTTTATAAGTGTGTATTTCAGGCATGTTTGAAATGCACCGGAGCTTCTCATCCATCTGAGTTTTAAGATGTCTCCATGGAGATGATTGACGACAGTAAAAGGTTGCTCTGGAGAGAGGGGCCTCCGAGTGAAAGAGATGAGATCGCATATCTCATCTCTTTCTCTGTTTCTCTCTCTTGCTTTCTCTCTACAGGAGACACAAACACAGCACAGATGCAACACACACACACACACACACACACACACACAAACACACACGTAGTGCATATCCGAACTTTTCATCACTTTTTTTCCCCCCCTTTCATCTTCATGGTGGCGGTAAAAGGTTTAGAGAAGAAAAAAAAAGTTCAAGGCAAAAAGAGAGCTGAGTAAAAGTTTCAGATTGAGTCCGAGCGAGTTTTCGAGGTTTTTAGGGAGAATCGTCACTTTAGGAGTCTGGACATCTTTAAAAAAAGAAGAGCACGATGCTTTTCCTTCATTTTACTCTTCTTCAAATGTAATATAATTTGTATTCTTTCCCTAAAAGCTACTCTTATTGGACCTAGTCAGTAAGTGCTGAGTGATTTGGTGTTTCCAGCTGTGAAAACAGATGTTAACGTTCATGGGAAGTCGAACTATCGGAACCGGTCCAACGACGGCTGGTTCAGTCGTTGTGTGGGGGCGAGTGTGGACGGACATATGCATCAAGAGACTGAGAGATCGCCACAGGCTGGATTCGAGGGGTTTTCACCGACAACCAGGAATTTCAATGACTTAACATTTCTGAAACATTTCCGGATCTTGGCACCGAATGATGGCCGGAAGCTACGAAGAACCTTGACTCCGCTACAGTATCGTGTCCCTCCGTCGTGTCATTTCATTAGCGTAATGACCCATCGATTTAGCATTTATGCAACAAATTGTATTGAGGCTGGCCGTGGGCCGAGTCAATCGCAGTCAGGGCCGGCTGTGCGTCTTGGCAAAAAGCAGGCGATTAAAACTGAGTTGGATGAACGAGGAGGATTTGTGTTTCCTCCACCCTGACAAACAGGACGCAGCCTGCCTGCCTGCCTGCCTGCCTGCCTGCAGCACACCTGACTGGGCTTCCTCCATTCTTGCCACATCTCCCCCTCAGGGTTAGGAGGAGGAGGAGGAGGAGGAGGCAGCTGGGTTTGGCTCAAGGATGTGGCCGAGAGGTGTGGATGGCTTGGAGCGGGAGCACCAGATGGACCTGGCAACACGGATGAGGGCCGGAGTGTTTTTCTCGCAACGGGAACAGCTTGAATTTCTGCTCAAACTCAATGTGTGCTTCCTCTTGTTGAGTCAGATCTCTGTTTTTTTTTTCTCTCTCTCTCTCCTTCAGCACAGTTCATGCTCCCCCACAGAGGGGTCACCTGTGTACAACAAAATTATAATTGCCCAAACGTTCCCGCTGCCCCTTTTTCCTTCCCTCCCTCAGCATTTAAAGCTCCGTTTCTCTTGCCAGTTTTTCAAATTTTTTACTTAGCAAATTGGCAATCCTGACTGATTTTCATATGCTGTGTTCATTTTTCCCTTCAAAGACACACTGTTTGCCATTTGAGCAGCAGCTTGAGAGAATTACGCTAAACTAAGCCGCGTTGGACAGTCATATGTCACTGCAGAATGCTCGGCAGCCACTCTGATTGCTTTTCAATACATTTTTTAAAAAGATACAAGTGGATTTTTTTTATATATATATATATATCCTCTGATATAATATAATGGAAATCTTTACTCTTGCAGGAACATGTGACCTTTGTCTGTTGCTCCATCAGATAAAAATGGCAGGAAACCACAGACATGCATGTTTCCACGCTGCTGCAACAAGGCTCTTCAAAGACTGTCGTTTGTCCCCCATTCATCTTCACGCTGCTCCCACTTTAACATATTGGCATTTCTGAGGTGCTTGGCGGTAATTGTCAGCCACATTGTCGGCCCCTCGTTTGTTTCACTGACATTTTGCCTTTGCTTGATTGTGTATTTAACAGGGGAAGGGGAGCAAAATTAATTGGAGAGAAGCCCTAATCTGTCTGCTTGAAATGTCACCCCTGTATTGTGATGCCTTCACTGACACGGTGCCACACAAGAGGCAGCGACAAAAGGAAGAAATCAGAGAAATGCAGAGGAAGAGAGAGAGAGAGAAGGAGAAAGAAAGAGCAGATGAAATGAAAAGCAAAAGAGGACAATAGATACATCATTCTCAAAGACTCTAACGTTTCCCTCACAACCTTTGCAAATTATTAAATATTTATGCTGTGGATTTTTTTTTAAAAGTTGTGTTTCTAAGATCGGAGAATAAAAGACGTCTGATTCAAAGGTTTTAAAGCTTCACCGCCGCTTTCGACATCAGAGATAAACAGGGGATTTGTCGCTCCACGCGGCTCTTCTGTGAGACTGTATATCCAGAGGAGTGTTGCAAGGTTACATGTGAGGTGTACAGCCAGTAAAGTACGAGATAATCAAAGTGTGATTATCCTCCATTCTGCAGTTCGAATCAGGCTCCATCCACTGCGTCTTTAATGAAATGTCACCGCCGCTCCAGGGAGCCACAGAGAACATAGACAACCAAGTCAGAGAGCGACTTTTTTTTTTTTTTTTTTTTTACAATCCTGCACTTGCTTTTCTTTTGCTTATCAATGAAAATGGTTTTTTTTTGTTCCTCCTTGCTCAGCTGTCCACTCGAAAGAGTAAAACTGCCCTACAAATTCAAAACTCAATGATACAATATTTGACGAAAATTTAGAGAGACCAGATTCTTTTTGTGTTAAAAGCTTCAGATTGGCTTTGACCCTGACAGTTTTTTTTAAAATGCTACAAGATGACAACCATCTAACACCGACTTGAGCCAAGCAGTAATCAGAGACAGAGTAGGGAGCCTCTTTATGTGATGCAGGAAGGAAAAAAATGTATTTTTAGAGCACTGGGCCTTTGATGCAATTGGCGTTCATTGGTTCTGATCTTTTTTTGGGACATATTTTGGACTTTTGGGCCTTTGGAGTAATTTACTTCAGAGTAATCTCCAATACTTCCTGCTCCTGGTCACCTCCTACCGAGTTACAGCACCTGCACACATTAATACTTTGTACATGTACAGTATTCGATCATTCGTGGTGCTCGCTGCCTTTGCACTCCGTTTTTGTTTGTCCTGATGATGCTCTTTCATTGGCTCAATCTTACTATCTGCTCGCTGACTTTAGGTGATGTAACACATTTAAAAAAGAGCATTTCAATTGAGTTTGCATTCTCCATAAAGTCCTTCACCTGTTCTACACGTGTCCACCTTTTCCATACTCCTGCTACCGTCACTGCTCCTGCACTGTTTTGTTTAACACACCTTAAGTGTTTTCAAATATGAATCATTCATTAGCGTCATCAACCGTGATTGCTTTATGAGTCATATCCACTTGTATATCTGGCATCACTCAGAGGAATTGTACTGTTAATTTGAAGGCTTGTACATACGAAATGGTGACTTAACAGGAGGCTAAGATGAGGTCACTCCTAGATAATTGTATTTTCCTGCCTCTTACACTTTAAAAACATCCTTAGCAGCCTGATTTGATTAGCACTGAAAGTTATTTCCACCTCTAGCTGCACTGTGCCCTCAGTAACTCCACACCACTGCAGAAAAATCCGGCTGCACCCATTTTCATCCTGCTTTAAGGAAAAATAAACACTTCTAAGGGTTAATATTTATTCAAAAGAGTCATGATTATCTTGGGAGGCACTTATTCCAGGATGCAGCGATGATGTCTCTGAAAAGCGACATGAAGACAGCAGAAGAGGAACAGGTTGCCAGCTGAAACAGTCACCCAGTGGCTCACCAGTCTCCCCACAGTGGCTCCACATCTGCAGTCTGTCTACGCTCCATCCAACTGGATGACACCTGAGACTTGTACCTGTGTAAAATCCTGGACACCAAGGAACCACAGCTGTCGCTCATATGTAATGTGATTTAATATCACATATTTCTTGTGCATTTGTCCCTCACTGTCTCCTGTATCAGAGTATAATTTCAGTCTTTCTTAGCTTAATAGGTCTCTGTCACAGGTGGCACTGAATTGAAACACACACACTCGTCTGCATTACTGAAAGTTTTATTTAGTGTTTTTTCATTATTTCAGATATTTTTTCCCCAAACATCTGGTTTTATTTCTCGTGTTTAAGTAGAGGACTTTAAGGTCATACTAAAAATCTGTAATCCTCTACACATCTTCAAATAATAAAATTCTTATTACCGTAATAATGTCTTTGTTTCTTAACAGTTAGCTTACATCATTGAAAACCTCTTAAATACAAATATACAACACCTGGATGGACTGAATGCTGTAGCATTCTGATCAGAACTAATCCATCCAAAAACCCTACAAATCAACATTTTACAAATGCAAAGCTAGATTTTATGTTCTATATACAAGTATTCAATTTGTTTATGTTACATAAATTTAAAGATACATATTAGATTAGATGAAACCGCATGGCTTCTCTGTCGTTAGAGTTGCAGGAGGGTGCAGAGACTTGGAAAGCTGCTCTGGATGTCCAAAATTTGGCTCTGTAATTAAAAAAAGGGAGAAAAACAAAATATAATTATTGAAAAGTTAACATGTTAACATTTACTTCCATAGCATCAGTATTTTTATGTGTATTTATGGGGATAAACTTAAAATAACTTTATAATCACTTCAGTCAGATGTTAATCACAGTCCATATTTGTAAATAAATGAAAGGTTCAAGTTGACATACTTTCACTTTTTCATCACACCCACATGCGGATGCACATTCCACACATGGCGATGACGCTGGAGATCTGAAGCGCCCTGCCGCACTCGCCGCTCATCAGGCAGTCCCTCGTCCGCAGGCAGCACTTGGGACAACTGCTGCCCGAGCTCCTGCTCTCCGTTTCCCTGTAACTCTGAGGCTGCGTTGTCCTCGTGTCCCGGTGCTTCTCATCCCACTCCTCACTCTCACCTTTTCCCATGATGCCTCGGTTTGTTTGTCAAAAAGGCAAATAGAATATAATGGTTTGAGGACAGATGGCTTCAGATCTGTGAAGAAAAAAAAAAAAAAGGGAGGAATGTAATATCGTACCAAAGTCACACTATGGCTGAATTTTCGCAGGGGATAATATGAGCTACATTATGTAGTGACTCCCACTCTCTCAGGGTTCACAATGCAGGCTTTGCTTACAATAACAACAGCCAGTATCCAGTGTCATAATGCTGTGATTTTTTTTTCCTTTTTTTCATGTTTGTTGTTGAAACCTTGCAGCTGGGTGAAGGCAATCATTCCACCCATGTTTATTGCATTTGCCAGGGTGTGTTTTATCATCACCTCCCTTTTCCTCAATTTTAAGAATGTTTTCAACCTCCCTGGTGACATTCCTGCCTCTTCATTAAAGCGCCGAGGAGCTCAGGAACACGAGAAGGAAATTAAACACAACTTAAATGTGAAATACATTCTAACAGACAGGCAGGTGCGCTCTACTAAATCTTGTAATAATTATATCTGATCTCACATAAAACAAAGGAGCACCGAACATATAAGTATTGACTTTCGATTAAGAGAAATCATCCTCCACAAGTGTGAATCATTAACACTGCGTTCTAAACTTAAGTCCCTTAATGAACACTTTATTGAGTGGAGTCACATTGATTTGACAGATTAACAATTCTTCCACGGTGATGATCATTTCTCCTGCCAGGAGCTCAGGCTCCTTCTGTTTTAACTGTCGGATACAATCGCTCTCCACAGACATTATCAGATATTAAGTGATAACCCTGATGGTGAAATAACATCTTATCCGGTGCCATCCGGTGGATCCCCATTTATTACCACTGACAGTAAATTAGATTGCTGGCATCTGGAGGGTATACCGGCATTTTGGGGCGCACCTTTTCATCTCATTTTGCTCTCAAAACTCCATCGGTTTTTAATCATAAGTAATGAAATTCCATCAGTTTTCTTGGTCGTCAAAGCAGCTCGGAAAAGGAAGTGAGAGAGAGAGAGAGTCCTTTAAGAGCAGAGAAAAGCAGTGGTAATCTTACCCTTTGCTTTCAGCGTGGCCTCTCTGTCAGTTTGAATGTTTTCCTCTTCTGGTGCAGATTTTTTACTAAGAAGAAGAGCAGTTCACACACACCTTCACCCTTAAAGACGCTCACACGCTGATTTAAACAACTGAGAGTCGGCTTCAGGTTACATGAACAGAGCAGGTGTGTCTTCAGGTTAAACAGGTTTTGACCGCATGGACCGCCCTGACGTGGGAGATTTTAATCACAACAAGCAAGCCTTTTGGTTTTATCCCCAGTCTTAAAGGTGCAGCAAGTGAGGTGTAAACTTTTCCCCACCCAAAATCAGACTTGTAATATGTAATTAATAGGCAGTGTAATATTTTGTTTACTGTCTTACATTGATTATCACATTTTAACCAATGTAAGATGCAAATAATTAGTGGTGTAAAGATAAACCGATTTGAATCGGTTATCGGTCTGTGACGTATGAGATCCGAGTGCATCGGTCGAT
>JAQMCX010000033.1:4386609-4411814 GCA_029814765.1 Acanthurus leucopareius
CCTGAATCGGATCGTAGCCTGTGAATCGAGATTTGAATCGGATCGTTTTGTGAGTGAAAGATTCACACCCCTACAAATAATACATAAAAATAACAATAATCTTCTATTTTCAATATGATAATTCAAAGAAAACGTCACAATAGTATTTCATTTGTGAATCAAAGCTTTCAGATAGATAGATAGATAGATAGATAGATAGGTTAAATTGTCTGAAGTGAAGTGAAATTTCAGCATTTCATTTGCATAAATCTTTCAATTATTTCATCCTCACTCACAATGACATTGTCTCTTAATAGCCAATAACTAATCCGTTCCTCCTCAGCTGTGTGGCAGAAATATGCTCACAAGAGTGTTGCTCAACGTTGCAGTGGAAACGCAATCAAGTTTTTAATAAATAATTACATGCAGTAATTAATTGATTAGACAGCACATTTTGTTACAGTGATGAACAATGATGAACCCAGGAAAAAAAAAAAAAAAGCAATTCAGGGAAGCAATTAAAGCACAAACAGTTCGAATATTCAAAGAACTGCATTCAATTAACAAACAGGATTAGTCCCTGAACAATTCATTAACTATAAATGTAGCGACGGAAAATGGACAGTGATTACATCCATCAAGAGGTTCTGTTTTTTGACTCCGTTTTTTTTCTTTTGTGAGCGGATGCAAAAATTTATTTCTCACTTTCTTTGAGATTGAGAGACCAGATGAACAAACGTCATACATATTTAATTCCAGCAGAGGGTCGTAAAGTTCAGCAGTGACAGAACAAATCCAATTATAGAAATACAATGACTCCGTATTACAATCTATATTCCCTGGTAATATGTAATCCTCTGGGCTGTTCTACGCATGAAGTTAATCACACAACACACCATGTTTCCATCATAGATCAAACCCGGAAAAATGCATAATTTTATGTAAAGAAACAGTGTGTTTTCTTTAGCTAACTCCTGGAAAAACACCAGTCAGACAACAAGGAAGTCTGCAAATTAATCGTAATGATGAATAAAACTTAATTATATTACTTTGTCTGTGAACATTTTAGCCTGAGTCAGTTAGATTCTATTTAATCTGCAATGAAATACAAAAAATCCCACGATCCTTTGCTACTTCACAACATTATCAAACTCCTTGTTTTCATTGTTTTAATTGAGGGAGCTCCAGCAACAGAATTTACATATTTGTGCATTAAATATTTCCAATCTGAAGGTACACAGGAAATGCACAGCTGGGATAATAAGAGCTTCGGTGAGGCTCAAACATATTTAGAGACAATTTTTACTGGTTTGTGAAAATATATCCTGACATGTACAATGGTTGCTCATGCAGAGTGCATGATTGACCTTGGCGGAGTTCTGCGCTCTCCTGGTGCTTGCTTCCAGTCTGTTTACGTTGTCTCAACAATGGATGTGAATTAGTGAATAAGAGTAGAGGAAAACATGCAGTTGAACTGTGTGTGTGTTTTGTGTGTGTGTGTGTGTTTGGATATTGTCAACAAACGAAAAGAAGGGATTCATCCAGTTTATTTTTCTGATTATGCCTGATTCTGTAATAATCTGACACAAAAGAATGTTGTTTCTTCCATCCAAGGACGTACAAGAATTACACTTAAGTGTGAAAAAAAATGGCTGTAACTAAATAATAGGGTTAATTAACACTTGACATCATACTTTTGCTGTGACTGTGGTGGTAGTAGCAGCATAATTCAAGCTTCAGTGTCACTGGAGAAAATGCAGAAGGTAGACACGTTCTGCGGTGTTAAAACCCCACACGGTCTTTCATTCTGACTTAAATTAAAAAATGACTCTTAAATCCCATTCATCAGCTTTTTTCAAATATTTTGTGTCAATTTGTGTTTCTCTCAAGGTTCTTTAGCCATTAAGTTTATAAAAATCGCCACCTCTTGATGACAGTTGCAGTCCTAACAGGAATTCGCTTTCACAAACCTCTGCAGACGACCACTTTGAAATCCACAGCGTGTACTTTTTTTATCCAGGGTCTGTTATTCTGAACAACAAAAGATAAAGTCTGAGGATGAAGCAGCGTCAGATCATAAAAGTTGTTTTTTTTTTATTGTTAATGAAAATGAACAGCATTGCTCTAACATGAGTTTGCAATCGTTCCCTTGTATTAAATAACAGAAAATAATTGAAAAAATAACCTCTAATGTAGGTACCTCACGCAACAAAATATAAAACATTAATATGAAACAACATAGATTAAGTTGTTTTAAAAAAAATCTGCATTATGTCTTCAAAGTTGGACATAAATTAACGTATTTCTATATTTCTAATCTAATAGCTCTGACTAACTATGAGGCTCGCTGGCAGAAGCTCCCATTAATGTACGACCAACTAAGGTTATCTTATTCACCTTAGCAAGGGAAAAGTTATTATAATAATATAATATAAGCAAAAAGCTGCCAATACACAGATCTGGAATATAAAGAGAATCATTAGCATTTTATTTGGAGTCATGATTCTGTGCAATCAATGAATCTCCAGAATTGATCTTTCTTTTAGCTCTGTTTCACTCTTTAAAGATGAAGAAACCATCTCCAGTTGCTCTTAATGATCAAAAATGAAGCCAAAATATTGATAATGCAGTGCAGACTTGTGCTGGTGACATCACTCGGAGTCTGCACAGTGGTGATTAACAGATGGAGTCGAGGGTGTGGACATCCCGCCTGTGCACCCGCCTGGGTTAATCATCAGGTGGAGTGAGCTGTCAGTCATGATTATGCACTGCATTGTATCTGTGATTTGATAATAGTATTTTTTTCACCTGTTGCACATGTTTTTTTTGTTTCACCTGGCTGGTGGCTGCAGCAGGTACCAGACCTGATGCAGAGCTCAGGCTCATGTGTATCCATGTTCCTCGGTGTAATCAGCGGTGTGAGCTGCAGCAGGAGATGATCTGACATTTGCATTTTCACTTCCTCCATATTTTTTTTTTTTTTCTATCTTCTCTTCAGTTGCACTATTACCCAAGCAGGCAAAGTCTGTCCACATCTGGCAGAAACATGACAAGCAGTCTATCTCATCAGAGCTCGTCCATGCAGCCCCCACAATCCCAGGATGCACTCTGTCAGTTGTTATTGTACACAGGCAACTACACATACTGTTTCACAATTGCTCAAAAACACTTCTCAAACCATCTATTGTCAAGGCTGTAAAAGTATATCGACATCCAGCCCTGCTAGACAATTTTGAGCCGTGATGTAAAAAAAAAAAAAACTAGATGAAGGGAGAAATATGCTGCCCTTGTCAGTGCATTATTCTGGTTGACGGTGCATCTGTCACCTGTATTCTTCGCACAATGAACAATGCACCGAGATGACAAGAAACCTCGCCTTGAATCCAGTTTGCAGTCCTCCAATAAAAAATCTCGACTTTACAATAGTGTGACTAGTTTTCATCTGCACTTGTCTGTCAGAGTGTCAGAAATGCATGCAGGCCTCCGCTATGCTGTTATGTTTAGTGAGATTTGGGCGCCGCTTGTAATCCAGGGAGACCCAGATAGCTTTCTGCTCCGCTGGTGGTTTGCTCATCTAATGTTGTTACAACTGATTTCAAGTGAATATGTGTTTCCCTGTTTTTTATTTCTTGTAAAATATGGTCACTGCAAAGCTTTCCAGACACAAGTTTTGGGTTGTTTTCGTTTTGGCCAGACTATTTTTTATGAGAGGCAAGTTAAAGGTGATTTGGACAACATTTACACCTAGCATGTCGTCGTTAATGCTAACGTAGCTATTCAGGGATTGAACCTGATATTTCTCTAATTTTGACAATCTAACCGGTAACAACACTTTAGTTTAGACTGTTAGGACTTTGACTGCTGTTAGTTGTTGTGTAGTTGGTTTAGATATGCTTAATTGTACTTTTATACTTTATGATAAGACATTTTAGCTAAGAAACCTCTGCGCTAACTCTACGGCGACTCCTGAGCCTCAGAGGTCGATGAAGACATGTGACATCAACATAGTTCTGCGATTGGCTCAGATATCCTTCGACCAAATCAGATCTTGTCAGTAAACTCACTCAAATGCAAATATTATGATCATTTTGGACCTTTCAAAAAAAAATTTAATTATAACTTTTTTTTTCCAGGAAAATATAGACTTTTATTCTGCACCATGTTTTTGTGGCCATATGTTGACTTGTGAACATTTTCCTGTGTTTGTATGAGAGTCTTTAAGTGTCAGCCTGTGGGTGTCACCTTGTGATTGGTTGCACTTGTACGTTCACATTTTTGGAAGTGTTTTCTGCTAATTGGTCCGTTTCTAGCATCCTGTCTTTTGAAATGCTCGTCTTAAACATCACTGCACTACCACAGCTCAGTCTGTGGCCTTCAAACCCTTTTTTTTTGCAGCATCCTTTGTGTCATTAATCTGCCAAGTGCCTGAGATGATTCTGTGAATATCTGTGTATAACATCTGTAAATAGGAGTTTGCACATCCAACCTTAAATGAGAGTACGATTTAAAAGAAATAATGTTCTCTTTTTGTACAGTTAAAGAACAGGTCAACTGTCAAGAAAACGGATGAAAGGAATTTTTTTCTATCACAAGCTACTATTGTGTAAACTGAAATCTAGCACATCTAAAAAAAAGAGTTTTTAAACAGCAAGGAAAATGAAAGTGTAGGAAATGATGAGACATACTGCAGTGACAATATGCAAATATGAAAAAAAAGGTTTAAGAAACGCAGGCTACTAGCTTATAGTTAACTAACGTTACACATTCATCAGTCTGCAGTTGTTACATTTAACAAAGACTGAAACACTGACTGCTTTTTCCACCAACGCCGTCAGTGATAGAGAGCTGATCTGAATAACCAATCCAGTTAAACCAGCGCTCCAAATTTTGTGCCGGAGTGGGATCCAGCGCTTGGAGGAACTATTGACAAATGCAACCCTCTTTTGTTGTAAATAACACTAAAGCTGCCAGTTTTTGTTCTATTTTCCTCCAGTTTTGCTGTATTTTAGAGAGTCAGCCTCAGTAAATGTCTTTTGGTTGTGTTTGTTTGTTTCACCAGGGGTCGGTCAGCACATTGTGAGGAGATGTTGTTTTTTTTCTGTTTGTTTTGCTGTTTTTTTTTGGCTTTGAACACACTTGATAATAAAAATGCTTCAACCTGAGTTTCCTGGCTCTAAATTGAGGCATTTGAGGTCCATGTAGAGATGTTCCAAAACCTTTTTTTGTTTTGGAAAAAAATCTCTATCAAGCCAATAATGCATTAAAAAATAAACATGTTAATGTGATTATCGTTTTAACAGCTGCACACTCTGCATTGGCATTAGCTTTTCCATGCGCTTGAACTGAATTTTAACAAGTCACATGCCGTTTATAGATATTGTGAACAAGTGAAAAACCTGCTAAGTTGCATACAGGGGAACTGGATTCTGCTTTGAGGCATCAAGGTCCCATTTCCAGTAAATAACTTATGTGGTTTTGCATTTTAAGCATAAACTTGTGTACTTTCTGATACCTAATCCAGCATTTTTCTTACTGTATCAGAGCCCGATACACACTAATTACATGATACTTATCACACTCTATTTTTTTTACACACTGTTTCTTTTAACAGAGCTTTGCAGTAAGTGGAGAGAAAAAAACTGACACCTATATTTTCACATTTTGCAATGTCTGTACACATCCAGAGCAAACTAATTAAGTGTGATTTGCTATAGCTGAGAAGAGTCTCAAGTGTTTATTGTCAGTTGATTGTCATGCCAGAAACGATCCAGCAGAGAGTCACCATCACTCCTGCCCTACTTCAAAAACCTCAGCTTAATTTAAAATGGTTATTTTCTCAGGTTATTGGCTTTTCTGAGTGGAAATTTATTTTTTTTTTCCATTCCACTTCTGTTCTACGTGTTTTATTAAAGTGAAAATGATTGAGAAATGAAACGGAGAGAAAAAAAAATTCCCATCTCGTAACTTTTCATTTGAGATGACTTACGTATCCTGCTTGTGTTTATTTCATTTATCCTTGAGTGTTATTCTCCATCTAACAATGTGTATCTTTTCTTATGATGTCCCTCCATCTGTTTGCGTCCTTGCCATCACCCCCCCAACATCCCTCTTTTCCACTGATCATATTTCATCCGTACACATAACAGCAAAACACACGATCACATCCTGTTTTCTACTTTCACTTTAATTGTTAATAATGTTTACATGCATTTTCTCTCACGGACAACTTCGGCTCAACATGTATAGCAGCTTTTATGTTGCATCTGAACAGAGCAGCAACGTTGGCTTTTGAATGGCTGTCAAACATGCAGATGTGACCTTGATCATCCCCGAGGGGGAGGAGGGGATCATAAATCCAGCTATTGTGGCCACGGCGACTCTATTAATTCTGCTGCAACACAAATATGAAATATAACCAAGACATTAGGGATGTGACAGGCAACCGTGACATGACACCACAGGCGACACATCCGATAATGTTGAAATAAACCTGGATCAGAGGGAATCATAAGCTTGTTGCAAGTTGTTAAATTTTCATGATTTAAAAGCCATGAAAAATGAATCACAATGATATTAATTTCATGATGGAAACATTAACGCTTATCCGTGTGAGAAGGGTCGACATAAAATGATGGATTGTTAAAATAAGTTAAAGGGCATCACATAAAGTGTAGAAATAAAAGTAGTGCAATTATTTTTGAGCACTGGTACAGATGACTGCTGGATCCCAACATATTTTTTGACAACGATTTTAAAAGAGAGGAAACTGTTACGCAATCGTCTTCTAATCTCATCGGCTAATACAAGAAAGTAACAAGGAAGCACATGCTCAGCTGATTTCTTCGCAGCCTGAAGTTAGAAGTGAGTTTGACCACATATGAAACGCACCATTTAGCTCGTGTTTGCCATTACTCCCTCCACTCAGCATGAAGATAATTGGATATAAAACATCAGTGAAAAGTCATAGCTCTCCTCCTTCTACCCCTGCGTGGCCTCAAAGGTCCAATTCACACAATAAAACACCATTATACCTCATCAATGGCTTTAAATGCGGTGGACAGGGAGAGACGCTTCAGCAGCTTGGCAGATAATTCATGTGGATCGTAGTTCTCATTGACCTCGACCCCTTTCGGGTGATCAGCTTCTTTATTTTTCCTTCTGTTCTGTCAGATCCCAGCTTTCAACTGATGGTTTTCGACACCCCTCAGTCTGCTTTATTGTACATCTGCAATAACGTAATGAAAAAAAAAAAAAAAGCCCCTGCACCTCACCATGTTGATGCACATAAAGGAGACACTCTGCAGGTTGCAATTACTTTGATTACAACCCTTTTCCTTTTCTCACTCTCTGACCCTTTTCCCTCAATGAAGGATTATCGATTATGGAGCCGTGGTGGCAAAGGAAAAAAACAATCATGTTTTTCCTAAAAAACTGAGGGAGTTTCAGGAATTGAAAAGAGATCAATTCACTTAAAAATGCCAAACAAGTTTTGTCTTAACCTCTGAACACTGATTTATGTCTCTGATATTAAGAAGGTTTAAAAATCACTCTTAATCGAATATAAATCTGACCTACGATAAAAAATCTTGTGGTATAAATGCTTAAAATCTAATGACATAATTCCTGTAGATTATGAAAGTCTGGTTACAGTCAGTTCAACAAATTCAGATTATTTATTGATTATGAACTATGAGGTTTTTGTACAGTATTAAAGGTTCAGTTTGTAAGATTTGGTTGCATCTAGTGTTGCGGTTGCAAGTTCCTCTGCTCACCCGCCTCTTCTGAGCGTGTAAAGCTGATGAATCCTGCAAAACTCTTGAAAAAAGTGAAAAACCTTCACCAGAACCAGTGTTTGGTTCGTCCGGTTAAGTAATTGTTTATTATAACTGTATTCACGTCTATAGATGAACAGTTTTATGCTCTGAGCTGCTTGGTGTCGGCCAGGGTTGAATACTAGAACTGCAGGTGACATGGCAGATGTGTTCAGATGTATACAGATGTTGCCAGTCTTGTTGATGTTGAAGGAACTCTAATCCTAGCCTGCTTTTTTCCCCCCAGTGTCAGGCTGAAAGTGCATGCCTGCCGTCGTTAGATCACACACATACCATCTTCAAATGTAACCTGGGAACCCAGAAAGAGCAGAAAAATCTGGTTGCTCTGCTGGTTGTCTGGAATAAGGAATCGGTGTGAGGCAAAAGAATTTGTAAGAAAAATGTGAGAAAAAAATCATTGTGTTCAGATTCAGAAGGATCCCCACTGAAAGTTCCCCTCCAGCTGCTGCGGGTCAATATATCTCACATTTGTCTGATATTTAAAGGTCGACGATGGAGGATTTCCCCACCTTTAGGATTGTGATGGAGCATCAACATCCAGTGATAAAAGACCTCACGCCAGATTTTCTCATTGGCTTATTGTGCTTTTCAAACCTTTACTGGTAAAGTAGAAAGGTTAGGTAAGTGTAAGTGTGTGTGAGCGTGTGAGTGTGTAGCAGGTGTAAAAAGCGTGAAATATAGCGGCAGTGAAGGGTGCAGCATAAACCCCGGCCACTCTAACTTTTTTTAATTTGGATTGGCAAGTCAACTGCCAGGATGGCAATATTTTATCATCAAGTCGTTTTCTGAGTATCCCGCTCTGAGGCGGAGTGGCTCTCCATCATGTTTGTCAGAGGGGACTTTATTGAAGAACACTGAGACCCGATTGGATGCTGGATACACACTGATGTGTGTGAAAGGCCATGTATATGGAAGGCCGGTGTTGCCAGAGAGTGATTATATTGAATTTGCAGGCATCTGAGTTCCTGCGTCGCCAACAAGCCGTGGCCCTCAGTCAGACTCTTAAGCAAAGAGTTTGTACAGAGCTGCTGTGTGTCGATAAGGGTGAGGTCCTCAAAAAAAAATGAACAACCATTATTAAATTTGAAGTCAGGAGTCAACAAAATGGTCACAGCTTAGAAATGAAACATGTTTACCCCAAGGTCTGTTCTCCGGAGGTTTCTGGATCATGTCCTTGCTCTCGACAACGTCAAAAACAGACGCATAAAAAGGAATTCACAACACTTTTTACAGGCATCTATCAATATATCATTATAATTGTGTCTCTACTTATTGTAAGTGTTTTAATTGTTGTAATTACTGTAATCGTACTGTAATTACTTATAATATGATGTCTGGTTATTTTGGAGTAAAAGATGTTTCACCATCATCAAATATCAGTTAAAGGTTCACTAGTCAGAAACCCTGAAATTAATTTTTATAAAAATGGCTAACTAGATCATTTCTGATGTGGTTAATGTTCACTTTGCTTTGCTTGTTTAACAAACAGTTGCTCAGTTGCACTAATTTTTAAAAAAAACCCGTTGGTCTATAACGCAAGTAACATTCACATTTTTTTCGACTTGTGCATTTTGTCCAACACACATCTATTTGACCTTGATGTCCATTCGATGATCTTATACTCTTTGTGCTTCACTCAGGGTTAAAGAAAAAGGTTTGTGGACTTTAGGTCATCAGGATAAATGTATAATGTTTTGATTTTACAGTTGTACATTGTGTTTGTGTTCCTATGTTTGATTGAGATTATTTATTTTGTAGGAAACACATTTTGCATCATATGCATCATCATTTGAAAAATGGGAAAAACAACATGTTTAAATCAGAATTTTGTTAATTAACTTATGAATTAATGATACTGACTCTTTCTCTATAAGAAACAATCCTATACATAAATCTTAAGTCTGATTAAATATGTAAACTACCATGTATTTGTCTGTTTCACACACATAGGATGCTCACATGATGTCGATGTTGCTCATCAGGCTGCATCCAGAAGATGTTAAAACTTGTTTTAGAAAAGTCTCGTGAACATTCTAGATCATTTCCATCACTTTTTGACTTTAACCTCTGACAGGTTGCCTTTGGGAGCTTGAAAGGAGCCAGAGTTACAAAAACTCAGGCCTTGTTGTGGTTCTGAAAACATTTTCTAATAGCTGCATTTACCAAAAACTACAAACTCATGTATTCATTAAAACACACAAACAGAATTTTTTAAAAACTGAAGCATTTTGGGATTATTTAGGTTGTGTTGGTTCTGAAATCGTCCAAGGACCCCTGGTTGAAATATAGCACTTATGATCCCTCAAGGTAATGGAAAAGATGTTGTGCTGACAGGAGGCAGAGACCCAGGGTCATGTTTTTCCTTCAAACATAAATCTCGGCCTCCTCTTGCCCCCTGCCTGCCCTGCCCATGCATCTGTAGCTGGAGCCCGTCTTTTGGCTATCTTGACTGATTGAGAGGCGTGATTTATATCCACGGGCCCAGACTATAGCAGAAAATTCAATTAAACGGAGGAACATAAATAGAAGATAAATGAATGAGTGTCCTCACATCTCCGCATTTCTCTTTCCCACAGGCCTTTGTCCAAATGAGAATACATTAAATGTGTTTCTGTAAAAAGACTGTTTTCAAGCTAACGATGACTCACGGTAATATGTTAATTATATCAGCAGATTTGTACATCGGTGGGTAATTGAGGTAGGAGGACATATTAAGGTATACATACATATTCATAAACACAGAAAAAGCAATCAGTGAGAGAGAGAGAGAGAGAGAGAGAGACGGCGATAAGGAAAGACAAAGAGATCTAATGTTTGTCCTTGAGAGGAAAGCAGCTGAGATGTAAGCTGTAGTTGTTATAAAAACAGGACACATTCTTTACTGTGTGTCACTTGAAGGGTCACTAGTTTGTCATAGCAGAGGAGGAGGAAGAGGAGGAGGAGGAGGAGGACCGAATCTCTCTCACTCTCCTCCATAAAGGTTGCTAAAGTGACTTTTGAGACTCGATACTTAAACCTTGAAAGATCTCTTCCCTGCTCCCAATTTAGACGTGACCTTTCCAGGCAGCCCGCTAGAGTATACCTGCACACGTGAAAGAAAAAAAAAACTAAAAAAAAAAACAAAAAACAGGATGAGCTCAGGAAGAAGGACGACCTAAGTGCTCACAAGTCAGGCAAATAACCTGATTGTGAACCAGCACGTGTGCTCGTACAGTATTGACATTGTGGGGTTTGTTTTACTGTTTAATTCTCCAGGCTGCTGAAGTATTTATAGACCCTCCCCATCTGAATGCACTGCATGTAAATTAAGATTCATCATAAATAATCCATTGACAAAATATGCAGCCGTATAATTGGAAACAGGTACAAAATACTTGTTTCCTGCCTTCATAATGTGTCCTGGAGTTTATTTTCTGCCCCGCAGTGTTATGGTTGTTTTGCTTCCAGCGAGGATCATTAATATATGGCTCCCCGTTTCAGATGCCCTTGCTCGACAAGGAGTTCTAAATCTGTATAAGTGGTTAGGAGGACACTCATCTTGGCTTTGCAGGGCCGAGCTTGTCTTCCTGCTTAAGTAGGAACTAATTTATGCCTTGGTGATAAAAAATACATAAAATAAAAGCAAGGAGTAGCCCGGGGGGCAAGAAACGGCAATAAGAGGTGCGATCCCTCAATGGCAATAAATCAGAGTGATTTATTTCTCGGTGACAGGAGGGTAAAAGCTTCAGCAGCATGTCAATCAAATGCGTTCCCTTCATCATGAAGAGGAAGAGGGGAGGAAGCAGCAGGTCACAATATGTGTATACAAACAAACGCATGTTATTTCCAGAGAACGTGTTGGTGTTTTTGTGCCTGTACATGAATTTTTCTCATAAATGACAAATTGATTGAAATCTATAAGGTTTTTTTCTTCTTGTTATTAATACATCACTCTCTCATCCCGTCTATATAATGGAGTACGGTTAAACACATGGCACATTTGCATGATTGAAAGCGCCTTTTCATGCTCTGCAATTGAAAAATTATCAGGTCGCCGGGTCACATCTGTCGTGACTGAAAATGACAAAAAAAAGTAAACAACATATTCGCATGTGCGTGCGTTATCAGGCTGGTTTATGTATATTTCACTGTTCTTTACAGCAACGAGGAGACGCAACACTCACAGCTCGGCTTTTTTCACAGGTTTTAATGAGAACAAGCTATAAGCACTGATATTGTGTTGCTTGTATTATTCAAAATATCGTGTTCGACATCGATTTTCTGTATTACAATGCAAAAAGGTTGTGCATGTTCAACCCCACCTGGAAGACTGTGTGACTCTCTCCCTCTTTTTCCCCTGCACACACACACACACACATATTTCCATGCACACACACACACACACACACACACAAACACACAAATATGCACACACTCAGGGACACAGCCAGACGTGTCTGATGCAAAGGTGAAGAAATGAAGGCTGTCTCCATGTGGGGTGGCGATAAGAACGCCATTCCCTGCTTTACTTCCTCTGCTTTCATACCCGCAGCATCTGCTCTGCCCTCATTAATCAAGGGAGAGGTGGGCAGGGGGTTGCCACTTGGAATAAAGCTTGATCATCACATGGAGTGCTGCGGACCACATCCTGGCATTTAGCTAAACTGTTTTTGTCGTGTGTTTTACCCATCCTCCCTCAAGGCTACGCTGCTTGTTAGTTTTCCTCATATGCTGTGTCACACAGCCGGCGCCACGTGGGTCCCCAACGCCATCTGTTGGGGGACGTCACCGTGTGACCTAGTGGAAAAGATGAAGGCTGTTAACCCCCTGCCCATATGTGGCGTTTAACTCGGGCTTGACAGAGTAGCCGCCTCCAGGTACAGTACCTCGAGTGGGGTTTCTGACTTTCTACAAAACATGAGTGATGTTCAAGACGGCGCATCACGGCGCTGATGTATTCCCTCGGCATCCTGGTGGGACCGGCAGACTGTGCGTCCTGCATTTTTTTTTTTCTGTTCATCATTTCAGTGGAGAATGAAATTTCCTGTGAGACGCTCTCTGCCACCTCATCCTTTCAAATGGAGCCTCACCATGTCGTGTTCTTGGCTGGCCGGAGGCAACAGACACTCATCACAGCCTCGCATGTGTAGACGTATGTCACTAAAGACACAAGGACGGACACCTTTTGTGGCAGGGGGGGGTCTCTCTGCCAAAGCCAAAAATTCAGGGGGAAATGCTAAAATAAGTTCCTCGCAGTCCCCTCAGGCCTCCCTCTTATTGTCTATTATTGGAGCCAAAAAGATTAAATTTGCAAAGCTAACATACATTTAATGTTATTTTGTGCAAAACAGAGATGATAAAGGTCAGACACAAGAACTTATTGGTGACTATCATAATAACTACAGTTTTAATGAAAGCAAAAAAATGAGTTTTGAAAAAGAAACTCAAGAAGACCCTATTTACAGGTAATTCTGTCTGAAGTTTAATGTGTCTTTGATTTCATTCATCCAGTCTAACAGGTAACTTTGTCTGACTTATGTGAAGCTCAGTGGTTTTGCTGTTATTAAGCTTCAGATGATTATTGTTACATTTTGTTTTCAGTTCTCTGTAAAGATAAAAGAAGACAATGTGTTCTTCAATTGTTCCCAGGAACACCCCTCGATTTGTTTTTAAAAAATAAGAAGATTACCATATTTTTTGCTCACACTGTTGATTATTTTCATTTAAATAATACAAGATCAGTTTCCTGTGGTCAACTTAACTTGATTTTAAAGCATTTAACAATGACATTAAGCCCAAAATCTGATCAAAGCTGCCAAACAACCAATATATCTGCCTCTATGACAGTTTCAGGAAGGTTTAAAAAGCAAAAAACACCATCTAAAAATGCAGTATTACTCTGTCAAATGTGGCTCCTGACAAAAGTCATTTTGGATCCATGTGCCGACATGCTGAAAACGTGGTTGACTGTAAATTTATGAGGATGGGGACATGCGGTGCGGTGATAACTAAGAGCCTTGTTGCTGCCCACAATGTGTCATGTGCAGCAGATGTGGCGAGTACGTGTAACCTTTTGGGTCGCTGAGAGGGACACAGTGACACCACACCAAGACCCTCCATCATAAAGCACCTCAGAGGGCTGTCAGAGTCATGACAGAATGCAGCCCAGGTCCATTTGTATCCAATCATGACAGCTAATGACGAATGCCCATCACAGCGGCACTTACAAACTGATTAGTGTGGACATAAGAGGCTCTGGAAGGAAGTGGCTTTATAGCGAATGACTGCTGTGCTTTAAGCCTCAGAGAGTGTCACACTTATAATGATGTGTGTTTTGAAAGGCCAAATAACATCCCTGTGATGAGAGCGCATCTCATCATGTGTTATCATAATAGGCTCACATCACCGTCATCTCCACTGTGCTTGGCTTTAGATCAGACACTCGAGTGCCTGAGAATGAAATGGGAAAGGTTCTGGGGGGTCGATACTCTGACCTACATGGGGATAATTAATTTCATCATCTCCATCTTCACCACCTGGACCTCCTATCATCAACACATCCTCATACCTGAATGATTAAATGTGAAGATTCCCAATGCACCATATATGATCGCTCCCAAAACAACAAAAAAAACACACCTGGAGGTTAAGTGAATAACACAGATCATCTCGTTAAAGTGCAAAGTTTTGCTGGGAGACATTGTGTCCCGGCATCATGGGATGTCTCTTTTACATGCACCACCCACCTAAACACCTGTGCAGAACAAGCACAACTGCTCATGCTGCGCTGCACAGATCAATCAGAAATGACTCAAGGAACATGTTAGTTTCTTGACATGACGCTCAAGGTGTCAATATGGCTTCAAAACTCCCCAGAACAAGTCTGTTACACATAAGCCCGATGTTACATGTTGCATCAACACCCTGTTGCACCACAGGACTCTGCCAGAAGTCTTGTGTCCTTAAAGGGTCAGCTAGTATGAGGGGGAACTGCAAAATATTAAGGAGGTGGATTTAATGTTGAGGCTGATTCATATTTGAATGCTTGAAAACATCAGTGACAGGTGTATAATCACAGGTGTGGACCTTTGTTGTCACTTAGTGTGGTGGAGCAGTCGCAGATTTAGGCACCAATCTACTTGGTTGGGATTAAGAGCAGATCATTTAGTTTAAGTTAAAAGTCATAAGTATGTTTTTAATATATTATAGGTTCAAATAAGTTAACAATGACTTTCTCTTCCACATGGGAAACATATATGTGTCTCCTTGGAGAATATTAACTGTCTTTTTGACCCCTAAGTCCACCTCATCATAGTACAGTTTCATTGTAGTCCACCTCTACTAGTATCTCGAAGATACTGGCAAGGTTGTCTATAACAGCAGTTATGCACACTTCATTAAGTCAGTGTCCAACTTTTTTAGGCTAGCGATGATTTGTTTACCTCGACTGTATGCAGACTTTTTGTTTTCCCTCCAGGGCTCAAACAATCCAGTCCTACATATTGATTAGCAGATTCCTTTTGGGGCCCTGAGCAGTTGTTAAGAATACAAGGCTGCCTTTTTTAATGAAAATCAAGGGTGAAGCATGTATAATCTATATACATGCTTTGAATGATTCATTACCTATTATTTCGGTATGGAATCAATTTGTTTCATTAAATGCTTTTGTTTATTTATTGAGCTGTTGGGATGTGTTTAAAAATTAATAAGCGAATAATTGGCAACAAAAGCAAGGTTTCATGCAGGCTGCTCAGTGAAATATTGCTTTGCAAAGTGAGCTGGAGCAACCCCCACGCGCTCTTAATATGCACAGCAAAGTTTCCCCTGCAACATTTATTAGAAGGCCTGTACTTGGCTAATGGAGGGTATCATATATACTCCATAAATGATGCTCAATTTATGCACCATGACAAGAAACATGCAAAAAACACAGACTTTTTAATGAGTAAAGGCATTGGAATTCAGCTGTGATATATATAAATATATATATTTTTATTTTTCTTCCACAATTTATAATTGTAGCCAGAGTTAGTATAAACATGTGTGTGTTTGCATGTGTGTTTTAGAATTTTATTTTCTTTCTCTCTAAACCAGATGAATAAAGTATTTTTTCCTTGTTACTCTCACTGAAGCTTTTTAATTAAACTTTTTTATTTCTTTTTTTTATGCTTGTGCTATGAGGAAGCTTCAGGTGCATTTCATTTGTGCATTTCTGTATTTTATCACATCAATAGAGCTTTTTTTTCAACCTTCACCCACTCGACCTTCTCATACTTAAACATGTTTTGTCTAAAAGAGTGAATAAGTGAAATTAATCATCTACAAGTGCAGCAGTAAGATTTTTTGCTAAGGAGAAAATGTGTTATTGACATCATCGTGGCCATTGTATTTTCAAAGTATAATGATTTTTTTATTGTCATGTGACTCAGTTTCAGTTGTATCACCTAACAAAACATAGAATAAAATAAAAAATGTGTTTGCAGGTTAATTCACAGAGATAAAAGTCATTGACATCAGCAGCATTATTCACTTCCTTCATTATTCACATTATTCAACATAACTCCACTTCAAAACATAGAGATATTAGTAGTCACAAAAATAAATGAAATAAGGCAACATTTAAAAGATAATTCTAAAGAGTAAATATTAAATTTTTATGAAAAACGGCTTCCTTTTTTATGTTTTAGCAGAACAGTTCAAAAGGTGCATGTTGATCGACATCTATCAGCAGGTCTTGTGTCCTGTTTTATGTGAGTACAAACTGTTAAAGTGACAAAACTTTTACACTTAAAGAACCAAAAGCTTTGAAACTGCAGAGATAGAGAGAGAAGGCAGGCTAAAAGCTCTATTCTTTATATCGTGTATGTGTGTGTCTTCATGTGTGTCTGTACGTGTGTGAGCGTGCACGTGTCTCCGAATGATTTCCTTGGGAATCTCAGTGACCTTTAAGGTTTCTGAAGGAACCACCACCTTTAAAAAAACGTATAGGTGGGAGACTTTTAGACATTTTGAGACACTGGCTTTAATGAGCTTCTGGTGAACTTGTACAGCTTGTAGGTGCGTCTTTTGTGTTTGAAGGCCAGTGGCTTACCATCAAGGTCCTACTTAATAACATCAATATTTCATATATTACCTCGCTGACCTGGAAAAAAAAAATTCAGGATGATTATACTGTACTTAAGCAATGTTGTGACTTTTCTGACGGTCAGATTTGAACGTCATTGCAGAGACGCTCTTTCTGTGCTCCGTAATTGCCGACAAACATAAACAGTCACTGCGGCAATGTTATAATTATATTTAAATGGGATTCAGATACAAAATTAAATGTTATTTACAGACATGGTGAGATGGCACAGCTGGAAAATGGCCAGGCTGACGAATGTTGTGTTGCTTTGTTCTCACGCAGCTGGGGTGTTTGTGTTACAGTGTTGGTGCTGGTGCTGGTAATCTGCAGAATGCAAATGAACAATGACAATGAAAAAGCATGTCTGTGCTCTTTGCATGTCCAACATGACTAATGTACCTCTGAACAATTTAATTTGGTCTTAATTTCTCGAGTTCATCGCGACACTTTGATAATTATTTTTCATTCCTCTAAGCATTGGCTTGTGTATTATTCCCTGTTTCTTCTTTGACCACTGGACAGAATCATTTGGGCTCTGTGACTTTCACAGAAACTGGCAGAGAATTAGATTGAAGTCATGCTCAGCTGGTCCCGTCTCTTACCGAATGTCATTGTTGTCATCCGTGGCTCCAAGGAATCTCCAGGCAAAGGACCTGAATGCCAAATAATATCAGACATCCTCAGGACATTCCAGTTTTCCCTCAGTGATACTGAGGTGTAAAAACAACAACTATTGGAAGGATTGTAAATAATTTATTTTGCAGGTGATGAACCCTAATAACTTCAGTGATACTCTGACTTCTTCTCCGGCTGCATCAACGATGAGTTAGATGCTTTTAGTTTGGATGGATTGCATTAAAATTTGGAACAGATGTGAGTGGTACCCAGGTTATGGATCTTATAATAATCTAACATAATGAAGTAAAAGTCTTTAAAAGTTTTCACATATCCAGTGAGTACTTTTGCTGAAGTGTGTGGTACAAAATATTACTAATTTAATTTCAAATTTAATGTCTGTTTACTAATGCAGTTTGATTGCAAGTTTGCACAAGGTGTTTAATTTTGAAAAAAATACTCATATCTGTGTGTTTCTGTGTCTAACTTTCATACTGTCTTGATCCACTCTGTGCAGCTTTGATGCATTTCCATCTGAAATAGACTTGCTGTGTTTTCCTGCACAGAATACTGCAGCCTCGCTCAGTGGGATCTCTAAGTCTAAGTCTTGTTATTCATAATTCAGCATCAGGTTTTTGCAGTTAAGAGCAACACGGCAACACCTAGCTGTTTCATTACGTTCGGGTCAGATCTTTTAATTGAATTCCCAAAAGTGCGTTCTTTGATTTGCTTTGTGTTATTGAGCAGCAGTAAGCAACAAACTTTTCTAAATTAAATCTCACCCATACACAGAATTGAAAATATCTTGTTATTGTCTTCAAAACATCTCCAGATGCATCTACAATTACAGCTATTTCCAACATACAGCCTCATAAAGTAACACATCCACTGTGGTGGCTATAGGTGAATGGGGTCCAAGGTTAACGACCTTTTAATCCAGCTTTAACCCCACACTACTGGGACAGCAAACAAATAAATAGACTATAGAACTCAATAACCGGCTGGTGTTAATTCGTCAGAGAAAGGGGGCTCTGGCTGTCGGATGCAAACTGTGCAGCACACCTGACTTAACTTCATTAGCATTTTCCAGAAGTGAGTAAGCAGCATGGCTCATGACAGATGCAGGCTCACAGCGCGGCGTTGTGATGGATAAAGCAGCCGACGCATTGTTCCCAACAAAAGTTCACTTGTCATCACTCTGAGCCAGGTGTGGCATGATCATTCGTTTAATATTTCAGTTTTTTTTCTTTTTAAATCTAAAGCAGAGGGGTGAAGCGATTGAAGCATGTTAGCTGTGCACTTAACAAAAAAAAAAGCTCCTCACATCTGCTTTTTGCCACAATTATTCAAATGGCTCCACCAGTAGTTCTGCTTTTACCGGGCGCAGCCTGATCAACAGGCTGTTTATGTCATCGTGGATTCATTTCAGTGGTATCTGCCAAACCATCTTCAAGCATGGCGGTCGGATCTTTGTTAAAAGGGCAGTTTTTATCTCAGCTGCTTTTATGTTTTTTATGACTATGGAAAGAGCGAGAGTAATAGCTCCGACCATTAAAGTAATAAAAGGGTGATTTAGCAGTTTAGGATCTTTATTTCTCTTTTCCAGTTGTGTGTGAGATTTTGTGTGTGTGTGTGTGTGTTTTGTCTTATAATATAACTTGGGTCCAATACCTTGTAAGGTCCATTAGCTTTGAAATGCTGGATGTTGCAGGTTTAAACGGCTGGTTGAGAGTTAGGATCTGTTGTTTTGGTCAATGACAAGTCCCCACAAAGATAGGTGTACAACATTGTGTGTGTGTGTGTGTGTGTGTGTGTGTAAGCAAAATGTATTTTTGACATTGTGGGGACTCATGTTCTTTCTGGGAACATAATGCAAAATCACATAATATAAATCATTAACTTTTACTGTAAAGGCTTTAAGGTGAGTATAAAGTTATGTGAATCTCAATGTAATATCATTATATACAGAGAAGCACCCCCCCCCCCCCAAATTCATTCACAACATCCACTGTCAATGCCTCCACCTGAGCATTTCACAATCCCCTCCATTTCTTTTCTTCAATTCCTCATTTTTTCTTTTATTGACGAAATGGAGAGCTGCTTCTCAGAGCAAAAAAAAAGAGAGAAAAAAAGAAAAGAGAAGTCGGTCTCACTCCACTGGTCAAAGTAATAGAGAAATGACTGGAGCAACAGGCAACGATTATTTACAGCTTTTATTTATTTATTTGTTTAGACATTATCTGGTGCCGAGGCCGAAAGAAGGGGAGAAAAGCAATATTCATATTTTTTTAATGGGGCTGCCCTCCACAGATAATGTTCCAGTGTTATTTCCTTTCACCTGGATTTCTCATGCAACAACAATGTGCAGGGAATTTAGAGTGCTGCTCTTGTTTTTTAACACTGTGATACGGAGAATATGATCCTGAAAGGCTTTAAAGTTTTCCTTCCCAACCAATTAGAACAAAATACTGAGCATCTTATGTGTGATAATTGCCATATTGTGAGGAACACATGAGAAATCAGCCTGTTTCGTTACAAGTTCAGTCATTTTCATCTCGTCTTCATCCAACTGTGCCTAATAATTTAATGCATAAACTTTGAGAAGAAGCTTTTTTTACACATTGTGAGCCGCAGCCGCTCATTTAGTTGAATTGCTGTAGCACTCTAAATTAATTACTCATTGTACACTCAAAAAAAAAAAAATGTTACCCACGAAATGGCAGGATTTTCTCTTAATGAGCTGCTTTGGTGCTGCTCTCCGAGTCCCTTGTGGAGACGTGGTGTCAAAGCCAGACAGAATGACTAAAGCTGCGATCCATCGAAAGTCAGAAGTCAATAGTAGCGAGTCGGCATCCTCAGTCTCCAATCTAGATGCATCCCAGTGCAACATAGGAAAACATGGATGCCTGCAGCAAGCTGGTATTCATATTATGAATCTGGATTTGATTCTTAACGAGAACATTAGAGCATTTTAACGAGATTGCACCACAAACATTACATAGTATGAAGTTGATTAAGAAGTAGTTCTGCTTACTGTTGACTGTTTGTGCCGCCATATTGCTGTGACCTCAGGTGTGTTTAAGTTGGCATAAAGATGATTTATTTCCAACTTGGATTCTGACTTGAATGACCATTTCATTGCATTTTTTCATGTTAAAGGTTGTTTCCTTTTTCTGAGTTTCAAACATGCGGGCTCTGCTCAGCTAACACATCCACTCACCAAGCTCCCTTTAGAAATGGCTCTGCCTTTCATTCATTTTTCCTTTCTTTTTTTTTTTTGATCTGCCTCTTTTTTTTCATTTGTTTTCTCACAATTCTGTGTGTCTGTGTTTTATTCATGTTCTGTTTTGATCTCTGAGTCTGTGCCCTCTTCAACTTCATCTCTGACAATGCATTCCTGTCTGCGGGAAATTACAAAGGTGGAAATAGAATAGAAATTGGTTTGGATAGAAAAAAAATACTTCTACTACTTCTGCTAATGGAGATACAATAAACATAATATCCCTATTCTGATCATCTATCTATCCATCTATCTATCAACAGAGAAAGAGTGAGAGAGAGAGAGTTCCTGCAAAAAAAAGAAAAATGATGGAGGCCATCACTTGACATTTACATTTATCTTTAAGTGTCCACAGAAGCACCTGTGTGCTAAAAAGCTTGTTCATATTCAGTCATAATAAGGAGAAAGAAGGAACATTGCATCCCAGATTATAACCTGGTTGTATTGTAATTGTTTTTTCGCAGTAGCACAATGTCATGCTGTGCATGGTCTTCAAGTACCAGTTAGAGAAGTGTGTTCATGGCCAGTAGTTGATGGTGTTTGAACATACAAGGACAGGGTTTTTGTTGGATTAATACACTTATTTCAGTATTTCGGTGCTCACTGGACTACGAGTGCATTTATACCCTGACCTCAACCATGTCTTGAACCCAATTCATGTGAAAACATCCAACATCCTTATTCTATTTAAGGCATTTGGCAAGCTGCAAGTCATGTTAATCTACAGGATACAGTTTTCATAGCTCCTGCCTTCAGAAGAAAGATGAAACAAACAGATGAAAGAGACAGAAAAACAGATGAAAGGGAGTGAACAATTATATGCCACCCATTAATCCAGTGAAACTCAGGAAAAAAAAAAAAAAAAAAAAAGGGGGGAAAAAAGGTTTTTTTAAGACTACGCTGGCTGCTCAGGCTTACCTTTTGCATTTCATAGAGAAGCCCTAATGATTTGTTTGAAAGCCAGCTCACAGCTCCTGGGTGGGAAGGATGAATAGAAAACAGTGAGGCAAACAAGCCCAGCCAGGTGTGCATGGCGGCGAGATAGGAACAGAGTCGCAGAGCCAGCGAGCATGGCATTCAGAGAGGTGTGAGAGGTGCCCTTCCCTGCCTCTAATGCATCCGGGGGTGGTTGATTGATTTTTTGCGCAGTAGCGGGTGTCTTAATGTCCTAATGCATTGCTCTGTCACAGAGGGCTGCCTTGGCAAGCTGCCCTTTCTGCAGACTGATCTGCCGCTCGATTGGATGAGACCAGGGTAAATAAATAAAGAGGGAGGCCGGGAGAGGAGGGCTGGAGGAGGAGACGGATGGGCAACCAGCGTGATTACACCACCAGATAAACATAAACACACACAAATACACACACACACAACACATGCTTGCATTAGTTTTCCTTTAAAAACATGGTTCCACAACAGTTGTCAAATACACACAAAAACAGATTATTTCACAACTGTGTTTGCTGTTTCTTTGCTGGATATTGATTTGACAAGGTGAGGCCCGGTTCATTTCAGGCCACGGGCTCCTGTTGTTGTTCTGCCTCTGAAGAAGCATAACACCAAAATCAATATATTGTTTGACAGTTTTTTTTTTTCATGTGCTTTTTTACTTTTGGTGATAAGAGCCCCGAGTCGCTTATACTTTGTGTGTTATTGCAGCTCTGTCTCCTCTAAGAATTATATTCATACCGTATGCATCTATTGTGCCTGCAATTTCAGAGCGTTCTCATTCCCAGGTAGTAAAATGTCAACGTTTTGTCACGCCCCTCTGTGTCTTATGCAGAAGCACAAAGTACCCGTTAGCATCTGTATGAGAAGCTCAGAGCAAGATGATGTAAAGACTAAAGAAGTCCACATATCCTCAAGGATATCTCGTGCATCCGTCTTGGACGTCGAGGAGCATGACAAAAACCTTGGTATTTGATGACCTGGGAATAAAAGCCGGTTGGCAATTTACATGCATTGGCAAAATTCAGTGTAGTGTAAAAATGCAAAGGAGTGGAGGCTATTATAAATCATTTGCCTTTAACACAATTGGAAGCTTGACATCCCCCCCTCGTGCTGTCACCGCTGACATTTCATCTCTGAAAAACGTTTTTGTGACAAACAAAATCATAAATTCATTCCCGATCAGCAGCCTACACAAGAGGGAGCTCTTTGTTCATTCTGAGGCCGGTTTTGAACTTGCACCCCCTGCAGGAAGAGAAAGTAATGGCATATTTAACAGACCATGTCAAGCACATTCAAATTGACTTTTAAAAGAAAAGAGTTCCTCATGAAGTATTTGAAAGATCAAGCAGGACATTTTCACTAGAAAGAGGTTTGTTGTTGAGCGTTTTGTATGTAAATACTTTGAGCACTAGGAATCAAATTCCATTCACCGTCGTTGTACTCAGGAAGCTGCAGAAATCTCTTAAAATCTGTGCACTATGTGACTAAAATATAGTTTTCAAGGCTGAAAGTTCTGAAAGTTCTCTCCTACTTTCTTTTTTCATTTTTTTGTAAAAAGTTTGAACTGACCGTTTAAGATGTTGTTGTTGGTTTTTATTAAAACCACTGTGTCCTTGTCCTAAATAGCCTATTTAACCATGAACACAACCTCTCTCTAACCTAAGCCGAGTGGTTTTATGTGCCCAATCTTTTGTTAAACATTTCTTGCTTCCCTAAACCACAAATAAAATAAAAAAAAAAAAACTAAAAAAGGACCTCATGCACTGTAAAAATACATTCAATGGGAAAGGCAGGAAGGAAAAACAGGTGGCCTTATGTTTTATGCTGCCATATTGACATGATTAATGCATAGATGACAAGGTTGTTTATTCTGTGAGTGATTCTGTGCAGCAGCAGGTGGATAAAGCTTCAAACTTCCAGCCAAATCTCTCAGCATTCAGCTCTTGCTTACTGTAATGTTACAACACCATTAAAATAAATGAGCAACACTTGAGTCTTACTGTTAATGGGCTTTCATAAACAGCTTTTTACTCCCATAGCTTTTAATGAGAAATTAAAGTCAGAAAAAAAAAAGAGAAAACTGTTAGTCATATCCAAGTCACCTCAAAGACTTTAAACGTGCAAATTGTTTATTATTGGCCACTTTGGTCTGATTGATGCGATGCGTTGGACAAAAAGATTGCAGTTTTCATAAACATGTCATAATTGCAAGGCTTTTACACTTTACGTTCACACCAGAAGCCTTCAACATTTTTTTTCTCCTCACAAGGAAGAGGATCAGATCAGCGACAACAAAATAATTATATGCATGATATGGTTATGATATATAACGCGCCTGCAGACTGTAGGATCTGACATCCTGACGCTGGCAGCCAAGTCCTGCCAAGTGCCAATTTCTGTCTCGAGAGAAATAATTCTTCAAGAAGAAGCATTTTGTGTTGCCAAAAAATTTGTAATTTGCGGCTTCAATGGAGTGTTAAAATGTAATGACCCAGGGTGGAGCGGAGCGGAGTAAGGGGGGGGGGGGAGAAAAGACTTGGGAATTAGCCTGCATCAAAGGAGTCTTTGTGAGCTCCTTCACCCCCTCCCCACCTCGCTAACACACAATAAATATAAACAATAATTGTTGTAAATTATGTGTACCTGCAGAGAGATACTGGGTTTTTTTACAGTGCTCTGCAGACGCATGAACACATGCACACAGCAGGCTTGTGTTGAGTGCCTGATGGGATAAAACAGACACTGGCTCAATTTGTTACCACATGCCTCCACTCTTTCCTGCCCCTGTGCCCTTTTTACTGCAAACTCTGTTGTGCTCATGGAAACTGTAGTCGAGAGATTTTATCCTATAGCAAACTCCTTTTTGTTTTTTTTGTTTTTTTTCCCTGTATTTTTCGTTTATATGGTTGCTCCCACTGGCACTGGAGGAAAACCAATATAACATTTGAGTGCAAATGGCAAACACTTACCACAGAAAATGTAAACTGCAGGGCACTGGCTCCTCTCCGCTGTGATGCTGAAGTGAGCACTGAACTCTCAACTCACAATCATGCTACCCTCCATGGCCCTTTCTCTCTGTCTGTCTCTCTTTTCCTGTGTTTTTTTTTCTCCCTCTCTCTCTTTCTCTCTCTCTCTCTCAGCACAGACTGCAGCAACTGTAGGGTAAACACAGTGGGTCAGGTAAAAAGGGTTTGCTTGTTTGTATTTCTACTCGAGGCTCCAGAGAGGAGCTGTTGTGCCTGTGCTTGCAAGCTGCAGTGGCCTACTTTGGAGAAAGTACCCCTTAAGGTGCAAGCATGACTGTAGCTTTACAGCAAAGTGTCTGTAAATGCTGCTTTTGTACCGTAATGGACGGAAGGAATATGCTGAAAAAAGCCCTGTGTGTGTGTGTGTGTGTGTGTGTGTGTGTGTGTGTGTGTGTGTGTGTGTGTGTGTGTGTGTGTGTGTG